>JAUCMS010000002.1:3599267-3634758 GCA_032357445.1 Enteromius radiatus
TCTTCCGATCTCATCCTAATTACTGATAACTACTTTCTCTTCTTTCTATAATTAATTGATTCATCAATTTGAGGTACAAAGAAACTGAGGGGGAAAAATGTGTCTAGTTTACTGATGTAACATCCTTGAACAGAATGTCACGAGACATGAAATAATGTTTTGACTCTGCTGGAGTTATTAAATGCTTTCTAGGTCACACAGTGTAAAAGAGTCCTGGAGTATGGAGGGGAGTTAAATATAGCCTTTATTCATATGTCATTATTAATATCCTTTCAAGAAACCTGTGCTTTGTCGTCACCATTGACTAACACATAATTTATTAACAACTTTAACTGTAAAGTTAAGACTCAGAGGGTTCATTCTGAGGATGGAGTTAATGTTTAACATGTTTTGTGTTAGAGCTGGTGTTCATATGAAACCAGCTCGCAGGAGTATGTAGGTCATCATGTGATCAGCACACATGGAGCATCGGTTATGGATTGGAATGGGATTTATAGTCTTAAATACGGGATTAGGTTTTTTTTTATCAACTTTTCTTTCTTTCATTTTACCAATACCATTAGCTGATATAGCCTAAAAAAATCAAGCCAGAGTTTCTCTGTGAGCTTTAGTCACACCGAACAACTGTTTTAAACATCCGTTTCAAATGAAGCTGATGCTATTTGTGAGCTGTCTCATGGGGCTTGAGCAGGCAGTCTGTAAGTTTTTGTCAGCAGGATCAGGTGTTCACACCAATTCGACTAAGTGATAAGTGCTGCCATTTGCTTTTGAGAAACAATAAATTACAAACAGGCCAAAAGTGGAACAAAAACGGTGTTCCTCGTTGAACTGCATTGCACAAACCAGTTACCGGCTTGGCCGAAAGAAAGCAGTGCAGTGCCATCTCAGAGCAAATGTGTTTACTGCTGTCCGCTTTCGATCACATGACTATTATTAACCAGCACTGTGAGATCCAGGAACAAGTGTTTGAGTTCTCTAGCATAAACTACCAAATGTTTGGTCATTTCAAATTATTTTTATGCCAGTAGTAATCTCAAATTTAAACAGAAAACAGGAGAATTTACAGTGTATTTACTCATGGTATTGTCTCAGAAATATGGGGATATTCATATCAAATATTACTATATTGTTAATGTAGATAAATTAATGAATTTATTTACCTTTTTTGTTGTTTTTTGGAAATAGCACATTTTTGTGCATTTGTGTTTATGCTTAATGTGTTTACATTACTATTTGTCTTAACAAATCATACAGTTAATTGAACTAGAATCAATATAGTTGCTTTTTATGTGGTTTTACCTGTGATTATGATCTACAAATGTATGATACTCTGGAAGATGGTTAATTTTGTGTTGAATCTCAGTAAGACGCTATAAAATAGTTTGTCAAAATTTTAATGAAAATAAATTTACATCTGCATCCCAGCTCAAGGTCTGCTACTGACAGTCCAAGCTACTGTCAAATGTGCTATTTCAAGACACGTGTAATATTATTCATTAATGTTATTAATTCTAACTCCGTTCTACCAAATAAGGTCCCACTGCTCTGAAAATGTCATGACCATTATAAAATGTTATTCATAGGGTCTCTACTCAAATGGTCAAATGTCCCATGACAACTTTTAATATTTGTGGCCCTAGAGCACAAAAGCAGTCATAAGTAGCATGGGAATATTTGTAGCAATAGCCAACAATACATTTCATGGGTCAAAGTTATCCATTTTTATGTTATGCCCAATAGCATTAGGATATTAAATAAAGATCATGTTTAATGAAGATTTTGTAAATTTCCAACCGTAAATATTTCTAAACTGAAATTTTGATTAGGAATATTCATTGCATAACGTCACTTGGGCAATTTTAAATAGTTGTATCTCGGCCACAGAAATAAATAAATAATATCCTAACATGCCAATGGAAAGCTTGTTTATTCAGATTCCAATGTATAAATCCCAGTTTGTGGGACAGGGTCACATTTAACCTCAAAGTCAGTGATTCAGCGTGAAGTATGTATCTTTGTGATATTTAGATACTTTCTTGGAAGAAAACTGATCTTTATCTTAGTGGATCAGTCTTGTGTAGTATTACAGCTTCGCTAAGTCATGCTAATAGGACTAAATGGAAAGATTGCTCCACCTCCAGCGCCTCTCATCAGAGCTCCTGGTTCAATCGTTCTGACATCAGATGTGTGTGTGTGTGTGTGTGTGTGTGTGTATATGGAGGGGGAGGTACACAAGTGTCCCGTGATGGAGGTACAGAAATATGATCAGGAACACCATCCACAACCTACTCGCAGCACTCCAGAGCTGTCAGGAACACCGCAAAAGCATGGATGTTGTGGTGTGTTGTTGTAGCTGTAGCAGTGTGTGGGAGTGAGGTTAGTCGGCTAGTCCTGCTGAGAGACAGTGGGGGTCCTGCTGCTCTGGTTGGGTAGACTGAAGCGGTCTGCTCGGAGGAATTTCTCTGCGTTCCAGTTTCATGCCAGAGCAATATGCAAATTGCTTGACAAATGTACAAGGCTATAAAATCACATGTAAATATGTGAATGTAGACTGTTTAAATTTAATTTTAATTATTAAATTTAATTATATTTTTCAAAATTCAGTTTTTCCATTCTTAATTGCTCTGACTTACATTTTTTTGTTTTAAAGCTTAATGATCGGAAAGCATATCTAATCAATTTAATCGATACAACTTCAGCAATTTAAGAACACAATAGGGCACTCAGAAGTGTTCAGGAGTTCTTTGATTTGATTTGATTGGTCATCTCGATCCTTTTGACATGGACTAGTGCTGCTAGAGCTCTGACCAAACCAGCTGGTCAAATTCTCCATAAGGAACGCAAACATTCACTTTCCTGTAATGACACGTTTGTGTTCAAATTGCTTGATTGCTTGTCATCTGCGATCCTACGTTTAAGCACAAACTCACTGTACCCCGAGCTGAAACCCTAAACCCTGTCTGTTGTAGACATCCTGGGACTCTCTTCTGCAGTACTCACTCGCAGTACAGTTATGATATTGTGATACCGTGACATGTATTGGATTTTGACGTATAGCGACGTGTGCGTCATATTGTGAGTGATACCCAGCCTAGTTTTCCTTGTGTTCACTTGCTAAGTCACACAGGGTTTGTTTGTTCCAGTCAAAGATGTTTTTCATGCAGTCACTTTCTCACTTACACTGCATACAAACCTCCTCCTATGTATTCACACAACATGTATTCTGTGAGTATTTATTTAATTTAATTTCACCCTTTTATTTATCTTCATTCAACTGTCTGACTGCTATTAGTAGTTCTAATACTTTTATTCAGAGAAATGCATTAAATTGATAAGTGACAAAGATATATAAAGACAAAGTTATTTTTGAGTTTTCTGAGCTGCTGGAAATTTAGGACATTATATTAAAATACCAAATAAATTTAAAATGTATTTCTGTATTACTGTTGAGAGTGTTTTGTATTTTTTATTTATTTCTTTTTCTGAGTGAAGCGTAACTGATGGGACAGAGTTCCTATGTGTGCCTGCTTTATCTTCACATTTTTATTTATTTATTTACTGTTTTGCAGGTGCTTCTTATTGGGTCTTACTTTTGACTAGAAGAAATGTTGACTGCTAAAATCGCAAAATTTAAATGAATTCTTGCATAGTCTCCCAATGTTTGATTTGGATGGAAATACTAGATCTGGGCTTTGACTTGGCTGAGTTTTCATTTTGGACGGTTCTGTTTATACTATATAAGCTCTGAAAAACAAAGTTGCTCGCAAATGCAGCCAACTCAAAAAGAAACCTGCGCATTGTTGCTAGGAGATGCATGACCAATGAAAACAAACATGGATGTACAGGAGCTGGCGGCAGTAGTTGTTGCCACTCTGTGTGTTGAGTTGCAAAATAATGAGGCAATAGTGTTTGGATGTGGTCTTGGGTGGGTTGATGCGCCTGCTACGTCTTTCACAGATTGCAGTGCCAGGTAAGTTGTTAAGTCTGTTATAAGGCACGTTATACACTACGATTAATGTTCTAAAATCAGCTCAAAACATGCTGCATAACTTTCAAATGGATTTAGAATCATAGTCTATAAAATCCTACCCATAAGGTGATTTTCTGTGAAATGTCAGCTCTCACTATTAGCAAGTAGCTCTGAGTCGTCCAGACTGCTAATCTGGGAACAGTTGTGTGGTCTATTCCAGCCTTGGGCATTTGCTTTGTTTTCTCTGAAACTCACTTGAATTTATTGTAAAATGGATCATTAGACATGATGTTATGGTGTCCTTTGAAGCCGTTCTGAGAGCAGTTTCCTAACAAGTCTGTTTGCTCGTTTCCACACAGTCAGAGGCTTTGATATTTCTGCTTATTTTACTTGTGCATGCTAACCTGGAATATTTACAATAAGTAGAACAGTACCAAATCAGAGCATTATTATAGAAAACTGCTCACAGAACCACAGATTTACAAACGTTTGCTTGGTATTATTACTGTGTCTCCAGGGTCCTTTTCAGTAAGAATTTACTTGTACAAAGCAAAAATCTGACTTGGTGTGTTCACTTTTCATAATGTCCAGTAATGTTTCAATTTATCTGGACCTTTAATAGTCTACAAAAAAAAAGCTGTAGGGTTAGCTCTGCTAGCATAAACTTGTGTATATAGTAGGGCTGAGCAATATATATCGAACAATATATACAGTATCTCACAACTGTGAGTACACCCCACTGATGAGCTGCGCAAAATCACGCTGATAATGACCCCGAATTTGCGCAGCTCATCAGTGAACAACGGCTCTGCGTAGTGAATGCGGCTCAATGTAAGACCACGCACCTGATGGAATTTTCCTCTGATTATAGAACCGGATTTACTCACAAGATGCGCAATAAATATCGCACGATGATTATCGTGCAGCCCTAGTTCAGACATTAATGGCTGTGTGTTGAGTTATTTTGAGGGGACATCAACTTTACACCATTATACACGCTGTACACTGATTACCTTACATTCTATCAGAGTTTCATATCTTTAGCGTTGTCCCTTGGAAAGATATAATAAAATATCTACCAAAATGTGAGGGGTGTACTCACTTTTGTGAGATACTGTATATATAAGGTAATTTCTTTTATAGTCTAATGTATATATTCTATATGGGTATATATTCTATATAAGGTAGACATCTCGGATGACCGAAATAAAATTTAACAAAAGTTTTTCCTTCATGTTCAGTCTGAATGTATGTCTGAGAAAAGTTCAAGTAAAAGTTTCTGTAAAAAATCTCTGAATGGCATTGAACAGCAAAAGCACTTTGTGAAAAACACTTGACACAGAAGCCTGTTCATGTGAAAATTCATGCTAAAGAAGTGCCCTCGTGCTTTGGTCAGCATGGGTCATGCAGCATTAACTTCAGCCAAACGGCAGAGCTAGCAATGCCAAGAAAATTAGCTCCTTTCTCATGAGTTGCACTGAATAAAAGTGTCCATCACTTGCATAAATGTGAATAATGTGCCGTAGAAAAATCTTTAATTGATTTGTATGATAAGTCCAATACACACATATTCCTCAGCCGAGGAAAATATTTAAAATTTGACTGAAAATGTGAACAGAAATTATTTTAACATGGTGTGCATATGATATTAGTTTCTTGAGAGACTTGTATGTACAGTTGTGTGATGGCCTGTCTAGTAGAAGCAGAGAAGCTACTGTAACTAAATAAGCAGCGTTCCTTTCTAAGTGGATAATGAGCCTTTTGTCCTTTGTGTGTTCTTAAGCACTGTGTTGTTGTACAGTACAGATCTGCTTGCATTAGCCAGAAGTCATTTACTCACCCTAGAGTAGTTTCAAATCTGTATGAAATTCTTTTGTTCTGCGGATCACAAAGAATACAAGAAGAAATGGTTATCTTTAAAAGGATATTTTGAAGAAAATCATTGGGGTCACCATTGACTTCCATAGTATTTTTTGTTTTCCTACTGTGGAAGTCAGTGGTGACCCGAAACAACCTGGTGAGTAAATGACAGAATTTTCAGGGTTAACTGAGGCATTTTAATATAGGTATTTATAACGTAGTAGTTAACCATATTGGAGATAACCATTATATTATTATTACTGTATGTTTGCAAGCTTAATGCTTTAGTTAAATAATTACTTTTGCATATGACAAATTAGTTTAGAGTAGTATGCTGATATCAAATCTGAGAAAGGACTACATGAGATCCTACAGCATTCCTGTGCGTATAAATTACATTCATTAGTGTGCATTGTGTGTGAATGAATGTGTACGATTGGAAGCCGTTAACTTATCAAATCTATTAAGTACTTTCGTGAATTCAGAGGAGTGCTTCCAAGAAAGTTTTATGAATGAGCCTCATTGTTGGTATTGTTTTAGCACAAAGCAGCATCGGTTGACTTTATTTGCAGTCAGTACCACATTTGCACCGTTCATACATCTTTGTAGTTGTACTAATAATGAAAAAATGATATGTTTCCAGATGTTTTTGTAATAAGGCGAGCAGAAATAAGTGTAAGCACTTACTCTAAATTAACACGTGTCTGCGATTTTTTTTTTTTTTTTTTTTTTTTTTTTTTTTTTATTTTGGTGCAAAATGACCAAATCAGATAGTATGATGCGTTTCCTAGATGGTATATTTATGGAAATAATAACATGATGGATGAGCATCAATATTGTGAGTGTTCCCCCATCCCCCCGGGGGACTTTTCTCTTTTGAATGGCTCTCAGGTGTACAGTAAGCCTGTGATTGAAAGTGCTCCTAGTTTTACAGTGTGACCCAGTTCGACTGTAACTGAGTGTGTTGATTAGGGCTGGGTATCATTCAAAAATTTACATACCGATACTGGTTCCTGAACGATACCTTTTTCGATACCAATTTTATGAAATCAGTTTTTAACAAATTTACGTTATCTAAAAAAAAAAAAAATTCAGCTGAAAACCTCATCTCCTGAGCCACTGCACGGAAAAAAATATATCCAGCACAATGACTCAGTGCAAATTAGTTTTAATAAAGTTCAAATAGTTTTGTGTATTTAAATTTTATTAAGGCGTAAAACATTTGTCTCTTAATTAATGAAGGTTTAATTTTTTTTGTTGGAAAATAAGGGTTTTCTTGCTCTCTAGCAGTTCTGGAGATGTTATTCATGTAGCCTACTGTATGTATCATCATTTAGTGAGATGCAAGACGTTAATATCACCGGAAGCGTCACGCGCAGGTCAGTAAGCTAGTAAACAGAACCGCGCGTCTGCACTATACATTAACACAGAGACACCCAGAATTAATCTTTTTTTTTTTTTGTGGTTAAATATTGATAAATATTTGACAAACGCGCACGTTTATGTGTGTGTGTGTGTGTGTGTGTGTGGCAGAACTATGCCGTGCGAGATACAGAAAGCACAACTGAAATAACATAAGGCTATTTTACATGCTTCTGGTCAAACACACTGGCTAGTGCTGCAGTCTTATTGGCTCACTGACGCTGCCATTAACCCCTGTATGTATCGGTATTGGGTACCGAACGACAAGACATTTTTCGATACTACTTGTATGGAGGAAACTCAGTCGGTACCAAAAAAGTATCGAACTTGATACCCCACCATAGTGGTGATATGGTGGTAAGGCTCATGTCAGCAGCAGTTAGCAGCTTGTTTCATGTGCTAGTTAACATTACAGCCTGAACCTTGTGGACGAGCGTGACAAAGTTTACTCTCTGTCACATCCCCGTCATGCTTAAAGGCAAGGAAACCTGATTAACTTCACTAAAGCAGTAGACACTAATACTTCATGCCTGTCCCAGTTCCTTAAAGTTGTTTTTTTGTAGCTATTGGCAGTGGTGTGTGGTTTCAGAAATGGCCAACAAACAAACATGTATTTTCCAAGGCTTCCTGCAGTTGGCCCACTCACGAGTAATGGCAGACCATATGACCAAAATGACCACGGACCGTGTGACCAGTGGTCGAACTGAAATACTTTTATTTACTTTTTTACAGTCACAAGCCTCCCGGTTTTCATCAGAAATATCTTAAGTTGTGTTTCGAACAGAAACAAAGCTTTTACAGGTTTGGAACAACATGGTAATTAATGACAAACTTTTCGTTTTGGGGTGGAGTAACCCTTTTAAGACAGACTGCTATGATCCCAAAATATTGACACATGTATGGTTTAAACACAACTGTTTGTTTTTATTTATTTAATAACTTTTGTGTCTAATAACTTTATTTCACATCGCACACATCGTCCAGAATATATAACTTAATATGTTATGTAAAGCTAACATCTATTTCTCATTATTTTTCTCATTCATGCATGTTTCTGTATCACTCTTAGGTGTATATAACTTTGAAATTGTGCTGTGCGGTGTGTGGATATATACATACAGAAAAATAAACAACATAGCAAAATCTTTATACTGTGGTAATGATACATACCTGTCCTCACGGTACTTTAAAAAAGAACTTAAGAGCGTAAGCATTACCCATGATGACTTTTGGACACATCCTGGCACTTTCATACATTCTCTGTACTTGCGTTCTTCAGTATTGGAATTAAACTTCAGTGGTTGATGACTGTGAAGAACGAGAACCCAAGGACACAGTTTGACGACAAACCATGATAAAAAACAAAGTTTCCCACAGTTAGCCATTTCATATTTTCATTATCATTAAACGCTTATTTGATTACCATGTTTATAATAACTGGATAAATAGCACTGTCCAGCATAAGGCACAGTTTTCAGTAACAGTGCACAGCCTACAAAACTACAGAGTAGTTTTCCCTTCGTGTGAAAACAGTGGAAAAGCTGAGGGTACTAATGGAATTATACAAATGAATATATGAATTTAATTAATTATAAGAATGTACTTCTAAAATTTATAAGAATGTGTCTTCAGAAAAGATTTGATTGCTTTTTGTTTTCATCTTCACTCTGTTATACCTAATAATTAAGTAGTGTACTCAATCACAATACTGCTTTGTCCACAGAGGTTATGAGAATCTGCTCAAATTCTGCTGTTCCAGAAGCACCACCTGCTGTTAGAAAGCTGATTTACAGAGAGTTACATTTGCATTCAGCTTGCATGCCCTTGCATTTAAATTCTAAAGGTTGATGAAAAACTAGCTTATGTGACACTTTAAGTAAGATATCTAGAATAAAATGAAGAGCTCCGTTATCATTTTGATTCAGTCCTTTTCTTTATTTAAAAACTGAAATGTGAGCTTTAGCATTCACGCATGGTATTATATAAACGGTTGTCAGTCATGTGATGGCCATTGAATGGCGGTTAAATAAAGCATCCCATGATGCGCCACATGATTTTGAATGTCCAGGCTTGTCAGAGCTGGCTTTGCTGTATGTTGTGTGAGGACTCGGAGCTGAGCAAAGCTCCTAATGTTTCACTAAACTCCTGCTCTCGTGGTTTCCCAGTTATTTCTGCTTTGTGTGTTTGCTGGAAAGGTTAGTTTGTGACTGGTTTCTTGTTTCTGATAGCTGGTTTAGTTCCTGTGCCGAGCGCTGGTTAGTTGAGTGCGTGTTTGGAGTCTTTCTTTAGCGTCTGAGTGTCCGGCCCCTCCAGCAGAGATGTGCTCATTGTGTTTAGAGTAACCCGAGCGCTGAGAGCGCGGCGGCCCATGAGAAAGGGTGTGCACAGCTACAGGCCTGCAGTCTAGGCTTACGTGCAGGGCTGAAATGGATTCCCAGCCGCTGGCTCTTCCACATCCCACCTGCGTGGCCCACAATGCCTCTTTGTTCCTGCCCCATGGCACTGTGGGATAGCTGTTATCCGAGAGGCAGGGGTTGGCCACCACCGACTTTCTCATTCAAAGTAAAGATGGTGAATTCCTGCTATCCGGTTTCGTTGTGGCTGGCTCGGGCTCGTGAGAGCTGCTTTCTCTTAGTGTGGGAGTGAGCTGCTCTGTTGTTTACTTGCACGCTTACAGTGTTGCCGTTTGATTCACGTTAAGGCCGTACTGTTCACGTCCTGAGTTTGAGTCAGTACATGGGAAAACCTGACACCGCCTACAGTTTGATAGTGTAACATTCATCAAATTGTTCACAGAAGATCAGTTCCTTGCTATTGATAATACCAGTGCTGTTGCTACCTGCTAATCAACACACGTGCTTATGTTAAAGGTTATTGTAAATATTATCAAATTAAATTACAAAATGGCATGTAATCAAGTCTTAAATTAGTTACATTAAAAGCTAAATTAACAATATAGCATTTTAAAGAATAGTATGAATAATAACCCCATTAGAACAAGGAGTTTTTCTCATGTCAGCAGCATCCCAATAGTCAAATTGGGAGGAGAAAAAACATTAAAGGTACTGTATGTAGAATTTACAATACCTAGTGGTTAAGCTAGGTATCGCAGTCCAAATTCAAAAATATTGGCGAGGGCTTTTTCACCCTGCCCCCCCCCCCCCTCCTTAGACTTGATGCACATGCAGGTTGCCAGATTGACAACACCAACAGAAACACACGCACATGACTATAAATAAAATGAAATGCAATGTATTTTTCTCCAACTGGCAACCGGGAATGCTGAAATACTGTTGTGTAAACTGGCAGTGGGTGGATTACACAGGAGAATAACTGACTGTAGTGTTAACTTGGCATGTTTCTTAAAGTGCCCCTATTATGCCATTTTAAAGGTTGCTAATATTGTTTTCTGAGTCTCTCAAAACAGGTTTACATGTATGCAAGGTCAAAAAACACTTTAGTTTTCTCCAAAAACCGATTTAATTTTACCCCATTTCCAAATGATTCGTAAACGACTCGTGTGAAGCAGTTTGAGGAATCAGTCTGTCTAAACCCCTCCTTTCTGTGAGCCCTCACTGCTGTGATTGGTCAGATGGCGCAGTCCTTTATGATTGGTCTACCGCTGTCTTTCTGACATTACTAGGGATGCTTTCAGAGAGAATACGTCAACTAGTAATCCATGTGGAAATTGTACTGTTTGTGGGCGGGCAAGTTCGCAACGTAGAACGTGGGAGGGCATTATGCAAATATGTTACTTAGTGACGTGTAGCCGTAACAGAAAAAGATTCAAATTGCTGATGACTTGTTTAGGCAAATGTGAGCCGACTCCCTTTTTTTTTTGTTTAACTTTGCAGATAGTTTGTTCACACACAGCTACATGACACACTGCATGAAAGATCATATTTGAAAAGGCATAAAAATCTTCTTAAATATCTTTTTTTGTTGTTGTTGTTGTTGTGATCTTCAAACTGACTTTTCAGACTGTGTGTTTGTTTGGTAACACTTTATTTTACAGTTACACCTATTAGTTGCTTATTAGCATGCATATTACTAAAATATTAGCCATTTTTTAAGCACATTTTAATGACTTACTCTACATGACCTTATTCTATATCCCTAATCCTAGCTAATACCTGAACAACTACCTTACTAACTATCGATAAGCAGCAAATAAAGAATTTATTGAGGGAAAAGTCGTAGTTAACAGTTAACGAGTGTCGCCAATTCTAAAGTGTTCATTTGTTTACGTCTCTTGCTTTTTTGTTGGGTCCTTTTACAAAAACCCTCCCACCGTAAGGCAGAATGTGTGGTGTTGTTTTTTTGTTTGTTTTGGTCATTGTGCAAATTCTTGCCAACTCAATAAATAAAAATGCTCACAAGAGCACCTCTACCTTCTTCCTGCAGAGTACTGTAATTATCTTTAACATGCCGCTATTATCGTCCCGTTGACTTGGCCTTTCCGTTTTGAAACCACGGTTGGCTATATTTTTAATACAACATGTCAAATTTAAACAGCCTGTCCCTCTTTCTTCAAGAGCTACTGCAAAGTGTCATCTCTCTTCTTTTCCTTTTTCATTTTTTTTACTGTAATTTTATGATTGACGCAAGTTTTTTTTTTTTGTCATCTTAGTATCATGCGTGAACATTTGTTTTAGGTTAATGTCAGTTTGCTGGATTAGCCCCCACAGTTTCTGGAGAAGTATTAACAGTTAGTTGGTCAGCAGATAATGCTTCTGTAAAATAGTTGCTGTTTTTGCAATTGCTGAGACGTCACTGCACTTCCTCATTTGATTTGACTGGGGGAGCACAGGAAGTCTGGCTTTCCTGTCCTAGGGTTGTTATTGTTATACAGCGCTCACTGCTGCTCATTGAGGAAGCTGAAAGAGCCGATGGGACATCAGTGATCCTGCTGCTCGGAAAAGATGGAGATCCACAGCAGTTCACCTCTTGCTCCTCATCCTGCCGCCACATGTGGATACACAGAGCCAAATTGGTGCTTAGTCTCTCTCTCTCTCTCACCGTCTCTCTGTCTCTGTTGGGTGGTTCAGGGGTCCACAATTTACTGTAATGATGCTTAATGAGGCCCTCGGTTGTGATTTTGATCTTGTGTCAAATGGTAACGGAACGGGTAAGTTTTTTTAGAAAGATAACGCAGTTCTTACTGTGCAGCGTTTCCTCCGTTCACTACAGAAAAGATAAATAGCTTGACTTTTTTTCTTGTTTGTAAGTCTCTTGAAAAGTGGCTGCTAAATGAAAACGTTCACTGCTGATTATAGTTAGTGAAGTCAGTATGCTGTTAGTTTGTCTATTCATTTCATTTTAACCAGTCTTAATGGTTAAAATTCTGTGTTTTTTTTTTATTTCATCACATTTGATTTTGATTGCTTTGACTGCTTCTGACACAGAATCTGTGCATTGTGCAATTGCTGAAATTTGGCATTTTTAATTATCGGCACCAAGACGCAGGAGTTCTAAACGACTTAAGTGTTGAATGTCTAAAGTGTTAGAATTTGGAATGTTGATTTAATGTTGATTTACATATGTTGGCCTTTTAACATTTTCCAACACAAGCACATTTGGTGCTGTTTGTATGTCTATCAGAGTTTCTTTTTGTTTGGGTGATGTGTAAAATATACATTTCATTGAAAACGTGTTTTTGTTTTTTTTTATGCATGCATATCTCCAAGTTCAATGGTTTGATATTGGCTGTATATTACCCATTGGTTAAACCATCAAAATCAGTTCTGTGCTGATTGTAAAAACGCATCTGTAAATATTGCAAAAGTAAGTTCACACAAATGCTTATTTATTTTCTTCTATTTGCAGTCGAGACATGGAGAGTAAGGAAACTCTGCGCGGGCTGCAGAAGATGGAGGACCGGCCAGAAGAGCGCTTGATCCGAGAGAAGCTCAAGGCCACCTGTATGCCCACCTGGAAGAGCGAGTGGCTGGAGAGGCGGAGCAGGAGAGGGCCGATGGTATGGGACAGTAAAACATTGATCATCATGACTGTGTGTCATACAGGTTACTTAAGTTATAATAGTAAGAATATATAACAAGCTTTTGTTCGTTAACGTTTGTTTACATTAACTTGAACAGTGCCTCTGCAGCATTAATTAATCTTAATGTTTTTTAACATTTACTGCTAGTTTTTAAATTGAAGGTTGAGTCTGTGAACATCTGTGTACAAGCAATTAAAATTGTATTGTATAATCTAAACATTAACAATGAACAATATTTTTTATTACATTGTATTATATTTGTTAGTTCGTGTTTAGCTAATGCTAATTATGAAGGTAGTTTTTATAAATTGAATGATATAATTAATAATGTGTTTTTTAATCTAATTAGGATTAGAATTACCAGTCTAATTCTAACTGTGGTGTCAGTTTTTTCCTCACATTTTTTTAACGATTTTCTGCAATACTGCTGTTAACAATTAAATCTCTGGATTAATTAACTAGTTAATTATTGCTAAATACTGTTAATGGTTAAATTATTTAATCACAAGCCTTGATACCAAAAATAGTAGAAAAATGTTTGGACTGAGAAGCAGGAAGCGAGAAGTTCTGAAGTGGAACGGCTCCTCCTGAGTTCAGCGTGCCTTCCTTATATAACCATTGGAACAATCGACCCTGTTGATGGACTTTCACACTGTTTCTGCCTTAACGCTCCACTGCAGTGTCACTTCAATTAGACCGTAATGTATTCTCACTGGAAATAATAATTTATAGTAATGCAGAACATTAACAAGAAGACTTTTAAACTAGCATCTGTCTGTTAACAGAGTGGTTATTGATCTGTCGATTTTACTATTGTTTTTATGGGATTTTTATCAGTGTTTTCTTGGGTATTGTATCTTAGGTAGTGAAGCCCATTCCTCTGAGAGCAGACGGCACTGAGGCCAGAGGCGACAATCACAGCTCATCTTCCTCTCAAAGCAGAGGTCATCGCAGCCCTTCACCTGGACCTTCCTCCTTCTCAGCCGCCTCTTCTTCATCCTCATCGTCCTCCACGAAGACCACTGGGAAGCCTGACTCTCCTGGTCTACGCAGGCGGAGAGCCTCTCCGGTGCCTGTGAGTATTGAGATCTTTTAAATTCAAATTTAATCTAGTTTGAATTTGAATTCGATTTTTTTTTTTTTCGTATGGATGCATTTTTTTTTTATATCCTGTAACAGGGATTCCACGGGTCTAAAAAAAAAAAAAAAATGTCAATAGCATCATAATGCATAATGTTCAAGTTTCAAGTTCAGTTTTTCCAAGTTAGCATTTAGGTGCTCTTAAAAGTCTCAAAATCTGTGTGTTGCTTTGAATGTGTGGTTACAGAGTGGGAGGGTGACGCCCCCTCGGAGAGCTCCCTCGCCTGACGGCTTTTCCCCATATAGTCCAGAGGAGACCAACCGCAGGGTCAACAAGGTCATGAGAGCCCGCCTCTACCTGCTGCAGCAGATAGGACCTAACTCGTTCTTGATTGGAGGAGACAGTCCTGACAACAAATTCCGGGTGTTCATTGGTCCACAGGTATGCTAAAACAGGCCTCTGACATACCATTTGACAAAAAAACGCTGAAATTACATTATCATTTGATAAGACACTCATATATAACTAGGTATGGAAACCGGTTGCCTGGGACAGCGGCCAATTTTCTACAGGGTTTCTGAAGGACTTTTGAAATGTCTTTATTTGCTCTTTCACCAATGAAGGCCTACATTGGTCTGAAATCAATATTAAATTCATCAGATATCTAAACAACAAACATTAAATTAAGATACATGTACTTGAGAAACAAAATTAGTTAAACATTATCTGAAACCAGTATTTAAGCAAGTACATAAACAGCCTGTGTTCAAAACTATCTCTAGTAGGCTATTGCGTCCTATCCTGCAGAAAGGATTGTGTGTTTATGGAACGCGTGAATCAAATATAATTATATTCTAGATTTAAACGTGCTTCTGATTACAGATGGCTTGGGATTACACAAGATTTGCATTTTAAGGAAAACCAGTTCGAAGGGAGCAAAGTGTGCTTTTTGGGTTAAAAGAATTTCTTGAATATGAATATGAAATGGCATGACAATTAGTTTAGACTGTACAGAAATTGAAATCTACGTTTTAAAATAACAGTAGTTGTCCAAAGTACTGTACATAAAGGGTCATGAAACAAAGAGGAAGATACTGTACATGGATTGAACATTACACATAACAGAAAGAAAATCAATACAAATGCTTCTGTTGTAAAGACTGTTGTTTCCTGTTTCCATGCCTAATATTACATGTATTCTTTAACACTACAATTATTTGTATTTTTTCATGATCATATGATGTTGAGCAGACGTGTAGCTGTGGCCGAGGGACATTCTGCATCCATGTACTCTTCGTCATGCTCAGAGTTTTCCAGCTGGAGCCGTCAGACCCTCTGCTGTGGAGGAAGACCCTGAAGAACTTTGAGGTGAGGAGATTGCATTCCAACCGAAACACGACAAGCTCTGTGCCATTACACACGCTCAGCGCACACTGATACTGTGATCTCATTCAGGTGGAGAGCTTGTTTCAGAAATACCACAATCGCCGCAGCTCACGCATCAAAGCTCCCTCACGCAGCACCATCCAGAAGTTTGTGTCTCGCATGTCCAACTCTCACACGACATGTACCTCCACCGCCTCCCCATCCAGCAACGAAAGCAGGTTTGTAAAGCTTCGGAGACCCTTATATTTGGCTGAACCATGCTATTTGTATTCTTGGGCAAAATAATTCAACCTGAATTCATAGTTTGTTGCTGTTATAACATCACATAAGATGGCTTGCGAAAGTATTCAAACCCTTTTGTTATGTTGCAGCCTTATGTTAAGCTGCTTTAAATTACTGACAAAGAAAGTACATTTTAAAAGTAAATTTAGCATTAAAAATGTAACATAAGGCAGCATAATAAAACGTCAAAAGGGGTTGAATACTTTTGCAAGGCACTATATATTTTGCTTTTACCTCACCGGCTGATTGGACAAGCCAAGTTTTTGATCCCCAAAAAAAGTGTGGATATTGTATGTATCTGTGTGATGCTAATAAGCTGTCTTTTTTTGAGCAGCTCAATTAATTATTCCTCTTGATATGACCCCTTTGGAGCAAATTATATTTATCGTTTTTGTCAAAAGCCGTGTCTCAGTAACTTTTTTTTTTTTAAAGCTGGGCATTTGTGTCTACTTCTGTGTGCAGCATTAAGGATGAGGAAGAGCAGATGTGCCCTATCTGTCTGTTGGACATGCTAGATGAGGAAAGTCTGACGGTGTGTGAAGAGGGTTGCAGAAACAAGCTCCACCATCACTGCATGTCTATATGTAAGTAGCAGGGAAAATATCAGTGCTTATGTTGCAGTTTAGCCCACACCACCTGGTGTTATATTTCAAATGATCACAGGAACTTGCATTGACTGTCCACATCACAGAAGGGAGAGCCTATTTGTAGATTCAGACAGTTTTGCAAATACAGTCTATATAAAGAAAAAGCAAAATGCATTATTATTTATTCTCACATTAGCCTTACAATTTTAAATTGTATTTAAATTTTAATTATTGAAGATTACACTTTTATAAGGGGGATTTTATATTACAGTTTAAAACACTGAAGAAATACTTTTTTTAATGATTTTTTTAGAAGCCTGTTATGTGCAGTCTACTGAACAAAAGTAAAATATATCTACTGCCATGTCCAAACCGAACTTTTATTTTGATGGTTTGTCTTGAATACCTTTACAGTTCTGTGTGTACATATGAAGATAGATTTACTCAAATAAAACTGTCAAATGCTCTGTAAGTAACCCTCGGAGCATGTTATGTAGCCTACTGTATGCATGTCCTCATTTAGTGAGACGATAAACGTTAATTTCACCAGAAGCGTCACGCGCAGGTCAGTATGCTAGTAAACAAAACCGCGCGTCTGCACTATGCATTAACACAGATACACGCAGGATTAATCTTTTTTGGGGGGATTAAATATTGACAAATACTATTGAAAGCCAGTGACGGGTTTACGTTTGTGTGAAACTGGCAATTCAATCGGTACCTAAAAAGGTCAGTTAAAAAAAACAAAAAAACAAGGAGAAGTGTTGGGAGAAAACAGTATCAGCAATCACAGACATTCACACGTTCACAGACAGGATTAGATTTCTTGAAAAACTAGGTAATTTGCTTTGGAATTTTTTTTGTTTTACAAAAGCTGTGTGAGAAAACAAAAAAACAGACTTGGCAGAATCAGACAGGATTAAAACACAAAGTGCGTCTGTGAAACAGATTTTACTAACCTCTGACAAAACTAGTCCCACCTAAATAGAGCTTAATGCAGGCTAAATTTAGCAGAAAACTCACAAAAGACTCATTTCATGTTCTAATAACAGGAACACTGCACACAGAAGATGATTTGAAGTGACTAGTTGTTTGTTGAATGATCATCCTTGACCCATTTCTAGCACTATATCCCCTGACAGCCCTTCATGTGCTGAGTTGTGTGAGCATCTCTTGTGTCCTCTTCGTTTTTCAGGGGCTGAGGAGTGCCGGAGAAATCATGACCCCTTAATCTGCCCTCTGTGTAGAGCCAAGTGGAAGTCTCATGATTTTTACAGGTACATTTACAGTCATTTAACAGACGCTTTTATCCAAACTGACTTGCAAACAAGAACAATAGAAGCCTTTTTTTTTTATAAGGAATAGAGAATGCTAGTGTTAGAGGTTCATCTTTATAATAAATCAAAAGAAAATAAGTAGATCATTTAGGAAAAAGAACATGGAATACTAGTGTTAGATGCACTTTTCTTTTTAAAGCAAAAAGTAGTTAGAGTAGAAGTAAAATAAAGTGCTAGTGTTAGAGGTGTTTTATGTTTTTTATTTATTTAAATAAAGAAAAAAAAGTGTATAAAATAGAATTAGAAAAGAAAGTTGGGGAACAAATTCAACAGTTCATGTTTAAATAACTGGACGTTCTGAAGCTGAAAGCGACATTAGGACAGAGGACCTATATCTATACTGTTTTCGTATTTAAGGAGGTATGCAGCTGACTAGCAGACCCTTAAGAAAAGAGTCCCACATAAACCCAAGCAGCCAGGATGCTAATTGGACGCAACAAGCCTAAACACAGATTTAGTTTAAGAAAGCTGTCGTCATCGGCAGACAGCGCTAACTAATGAAGCTGGCAAAAACCAGTGTTGATGCTTCATTCAGATTTGTCCTGTTTGTATTTCCTCTGAGATGGAGTAGGTCATGTAGAGGTCAGGATAGACAGTATCGCAGAGTCTGGTGTTGACTCCTCTCTGGTGGTTAGGTAAGCGAGACAGGGCGGCACCAGCCATCTGACATGCTAACAGCTAGTCAGTTTTTGGTGTTTTCCAACTTCCCGCAAACCATCTAGAGATTGGCCCCACGCACAGTGATGCCCGAAACCAAATCCTGATGTTTCTTCTTTAGGAAACAGCAATTATTCTAATTTCGTGAAGTAAATCCCCTTCATTTGTCATGGTCTTACCATCTCAGGTTACAAGAACACAAACCACAGGTTTGGTGTGTCGCCTTTGTGATGTTCCTGCGATATTAGACCTTACACATTCATAGTTTTGTTGTTATGAGACACTACAGTGGCCATTAGTGTAACCTGTCTTCTACACTTAATTAACACATTTTTGCACTGAAATAGTAGCTATGTGCCATAGAGCTGTTCACTTATAATACTTTAACCAGTATTTCAATACCTAAGACTCAAAATGCTGTTAGTATAGCATTTTTTTAATATATATTCTGCAATGATTAAAGTACTGTAAGTAACACTGTGTCTGGTAATCGTGCTGCCAAAATAAATGTGTTATTAATGCAGTCTTCAGTGTCACATGGTCCTTTTTTGAATTCTTATAATAATAGACATTCAATAGAATTTATTTGAAATAGTTTTTGGTAACAAGGCAAAAGTCTGTTACTTTTGATCAATATGAATAAAAAAAAAAACACACACACACACACACACACACACATACACACACTGTGAATCTAAACTTTTGAACATGATTGTAGTGAATGATGCTTGGACTGATAGCTGTTTCTCTGTTTATTTGTGTGTGTAGTTATGAAGCACCATCTACGGTGGAAAGCACAACAAGCCGCTCCCAGAGTCAAACAGCTGCTGCTTCTTCAGCGTCTTCATCTCTTCATAATGAGAGCTCAAGAACAGGCCAGGAGAGTGACTTCTCTCTCCCACAGTATGGAGTGCAGCACATCCCACAGACATACACAGAGCTCGCCGAACCCTGGATCAAGGTGCGCTCAACCTGCAAAAATGCTGTAGCTTTGAAACGTTTTCTTGCTTTTGTGTTTTGGAGTGCTGTATTGTTGCATGACCCAGTAGTTTATCAGCTGCAGTTTCTGGACCGTTTCAGAGCAGAATTTACTGCATCAGAAAAAGATTGCTCTTGGGTTCTTTGTGATTTTTGGATCATTTTGTATGTTAAATTTTGGAAACATAAAAGAAGATATTTTGAGGAATGTGGGTAACCAGTTTCAGTTCCCATTGAGTTAAATTGTATGAGCATAAAAAATTTAATTAGTGGAAACTTCTATTTTGTGCTTAATGCTCATGAAAATGTTACGCTGCAAGAAAACGTTTTATTACTACTATTGTGTTTTGTTATTACAGTTGCTTAAAGACATGAATGGTCCGGCTGACTAGCTTTTGTGTGTACGTGCTTTCTCTCAGGTGTTTGGTTTGGAGTTAGTCGGCTGTCTCTTTTCCCGAAACTGGAACATCAGAGAAATGGCCCTTCGACGGCTGTCACATGATGTGAGCGGCGCCCTCCTCTTGGCCAATGGCGAGCATTCATTGGCCGGGGCGGGTGCTGGGGCAGGACTTGGGACAGCTGCAGGGGAGGTGTCCGGAGGCGTGGTGGTGGAGTCCTGCTGTAGCGTGCTCTCCATGGTCTGTGCGGACCCAGTCTACAAAGTCTATGTGGCAGCACTGGTGAGATGCTACACCTCTGTATTCTTGCCTCTACTACAGTATCTAACAGGGTTTCTGCATGGCTTAATTCACCCTGCTACAAATTAAGAGTGCAGAAAGACTTAAGTCCATGAAGTCATGGCACAAATAATAATGTTGCATGAACTGAAAAACTAAATGATCTTCCTCAGTATTGTTGGATTCTAGTACAAATATCTAAACCTCTTTAAACGTAGACATTTACTTAAAGCAGAGAAGTTTTTAATATTTAAGTGCTCCAGTCTTTTTTTTTTATACTCAAGTGTCGTGCATGCTGACTGATGGAGTGCTGTCACATGTAGACTTTCTTGATTAGTGATCATGCAGTTATCATGTGAACACTTCAGATGTTTACAGCGTGATGCTTCTGGTATGATCATAGAGAGATTGCGCAGTGCTGGGAAGGAAATTGCACAATACTGCACTCAACTCTTTACCAAGATCTCCTGGAGTCATGTGCACAAGTTAAAGTAGATGAGTTTGGGCCAAACATTGTTTTGGTATCCTTTCATATTTAGCTTTGTTCACATCAAATTCATATTTTCAAAAATCTTTCTCCACATTTGTACTATATTCAAAATGTATTTAAATAATTTTTGTTTTCACCTACGAACTTGTTATGAAGTATATTGTTTATTTCTAAACTTAAACCTATCCTAAAAAATAAAATAATTTAAATCTAATTAAAAAATATCTAGACTTAGCAACCACTTTCTGTTTTCTAACAAATATACACATGTTTTAAATATTTATTTAAAGTTACTAGTATAAAGCAATTGTACAAAAAGGGCAGTCTTCTTAAATTATTCTTTGAAGATAAAAGAAACAAATGTTTTTTTGGATTCAGTCCTCAAATTTAAATTCGGTTCTCAATCAGAAACTTTCTAGTATGTAGTTGGCATCATGAACAATGTAACTTATTCGTATAGTAAATGGATTATTAAATAATAGCAAGCCAAGATTGCTCCCTTTATAATGATTGAAGAAGCTGTCAATCACTTCGGTTAAGTGCAGTCCACTGACTGCAATTTTGTGAAATCCTGTTTAAAGAAATCTAAATAAAATAAATGTGTTCACACTGCACAATGAATCGCATTTAGCTTGTGTGTTTACAGCTTTTTTTGGTTGTAATGACAGGATTCACCAGTGTGAAAAACTTGAGTTTGCGGCCATGCAGTGAACAAAAGCACTGGTATTTTAAGTAGTATTTTCACTATTTTGAGTAGTATCAAGTAAATTACAAAACTTAAATGTCTCTGATTGCCCGTTGTGATCAAGAGATCAAAATGCATATCTGAGATTGGCTACAATGCTCAACGCTTCAAAAACATGTAAACAGAAACCATTGATCCTCTTTAAATATTCAGTCACTTTGATGCTCTCATGCTCACGAGATGAAAAATGGCTACAGTACTAAACTTAAAACTTTGTCATTACCACTGTTCAGCCAATAAAAATCACAATTCCTAAGAAATAAAACAGAAATAAGGCCCTTAATGCTTCTCACTTGTGCCACTTGGATCTGGCTGATACCCATTTATGTTTACTAGATATAAAAGCAGCCTAGATAAGTTTTTTTTTTTTTCCTTTGGTCAACTTTGATCAGAGGTTATCAGAACCGTACTGAGTTCTAAAGTGCAACAAACCACGCTGGCTAGTTTTAAAGTTCACTTCAAACCAGGAAGTCTGGAAACAGCGGGGATCCTCAGAGTGAAGCTGGAAAAGAAAGGTTTCTTTTTTTTCTTTGTCTCTTAACCTATTTTTCTTCCTTAAAGAAAAACAAAAAACAATAGCTTTTGCTGCTTGGACTTCTGGGATGGTGTCTTTCCCTCAGGCTCTGTGCTCCAGTGAGCCGCCTTTATGAAAACAACAAGCGTTTTGTCCTTTCGGGGCTTTCCAGCAGTTTTCCTATGTTCTTCGAACCCACACCAGAAAGAGGGCTGTCTCTATGAACTAAAAATACTACAGAGTCCGACAAAAGCTTTTGGGATGTTACCTTGCGTTAGGCTGCTCTGTAAACACTGCAGCGCAGTGAAGTAGTCTGCTTGTGTACTAAATGTGGCACGTTTCACTATTTATTCTTCAATCTGAGTTTTTTTTTTTCTTTGCAGGGAGAAGAGAATTATTTGAGCCAGGATTTTAGCCTTTAGTGGTGTGTTTGTTTTCAGCAGGGAGTGTATGGTGGGTTAATCAATGCCGGGCATAGCTCCAGTGCGATGTGCTATCAGTCACCACTCCCAGCTCTCCCTGGGAGTCAGGGTCAGGGTGAACTCTTTCTCACACACTCACTGTACAGCACTGTTAGTGTAGAGTCTAGTACTTCTAGTCTAGAGCATCACAGCCTTGTTGTGACCGCAACATTAATGCAAATAAAATACGTGTCTGTCTGTCTGTGTGTAGGCTAGCAAAGTAGAAAACACTTATCTACCATTTCTTTTATTGTTGATGTCAATCAGGATCTGTCACTTTGTAAAAGTTAACCAGGTGGTGTGACTTTGAACCATCAAAATTTCAGTAGAAACTTAGCACTCAACTAAAAAAAAGAAATGATGCTCGGTGTAAGGCTGCATGATTTTGAGAACAAAAGTGATATTTTTTGGATTATTGTGATTTATTTAATGTTGTCGTTGTTTTTAATAAAAGCTCTGCATTTTGGTTAAAATTGTTGTAATTTAATGTTAAGTGACTGAACTTAAAATACAAAATGTACTATTGTACTTTTCACTATAAACTAATATTTACAGAATTGCAAAATTGTAAAATTACAACATTAATATCTTGTAATAATATTTGAATAACACTTTATTATAAGGTTCTCACTAAAAACTAGTTGCTTATTCGCATACATATTAACATAGTGGCTGTTTATTAGTGCTTATAAAGCACAGATTCATACTCTACATGCCTAAAACTACCCAATATCTAAACTTAACAACTACCTTAATAACTATTAATGAACAATAAAGAATAAAAAACAATAGCTTTTGCTGCTTGGACTTCTGGGATGGTGTCTTTCCCTCAGGCTCTGTGCTCCAGTGAGCCGCCTTTATGAAAACAACAAGCGTTTTGTTCTTTCGGGGCTATTTCCTGAATATGGCAACATCTTTTGCTGATGTTTGTTTCAGAAAACCCTGCGAGCGATGCTGGTCTACACCCCCTGTCACTCAGTGTCAGAGCGGACACGATTACAGCAGCTGCTGCGGCCCGTGGTGGAGACCATCCTGGTCAAGTGTGCAGACGCTAACAGGTACTTGCTTGCATAGATGCAAACTCTGCACCTTTCAGTGACAACTCACTTTTTGGAGATCAAAATAATGTCACTTATGAGATTTGTTTAGATCCTATGAGAAAGTGTTTTTATATCATCTGTCATTTTAATTTTTTTTTTCATTTAGTTGAAAAGGTAGATTGGTCTTATTTGTATTGGTAGGCAAGACTGATAGCCCCTTGGTAACTTCTAGTTGGTCTAGTTCTTAAGACACATGGTGGCTGGCCCGTGGTTGTTTCAGTAAGTTTTGTATAGTAGGAACAATGTCAATCAGAAGATTTGCTGTTCTGGTCTGAAGTTAACAAGCTATCACCATCTAGTGGTCAGGCGCTGAAACAAGCAAACATTTTAGTGTTTTCTGGAGTGCTGATATTATTATTATTTTATTGATTTATTTTTTTATATCAAAATGATGCATGCTATTATGCTATGATCTTTGGACCTTTGCCACACCCTAATTTTTTCAATTATTTATCCAATCCGTAATTGATGGATGAGCAAGTATCACCCTTTTTTAAATATTATTTTTGTTCAGAAAATGAATAAAGAAATGGTTGACCCAAAAATGAAAATTCTGTCATCATTTACTCATCCCTTAAGTAATTCCAAACCTGTATGAATTTCTTTGTTGAAGATGTTTAGAAAAAAGTTTGTAACCAGACCTATTCCTTTTAACCCTAAATCAGTTCAGAAAAATGTCTCGCATTGCTGTTTACTTTAAATGCCTAAATGCATTTTTGGTGTGATTTAACTGAGTGTGTGTGCTGTTGTTTTGTTTTTTTGTGCTTGTAGTCGCACCAGTCAGCTGTCTGTCTCCACTCTGCTGGAGCTGTGCAAAGGGCAGATGGGGGAGCTCGCTGTGGGAAGGGAAATCCTCAAAGCAGGTACAAATCATGCTGTAATACGTTTCCCAAATTCAACTTTTTGTTTCAGCAATTTTCAGTCTATTATGAGCAAGAGTATATCATGCACAATAGTTCATAGGTATGCAAATTGGGATGCACATAACATTAGCAGCTTACAATTGTTAATTTTTCTATAATATTTCTTTAATTTAACTAAAGATACTTCTGTTTATGGGCTGTAGAACATTTACATACAATACAGTATTTGATTTAACATCAAAACGTAGTCTAACTTTAAAATGCATGCTTTTTATGTACGCTTCTCACTTACTTGGGTACTTGGATGACTATTGGTAATGCTTTAGTATCTAATTCTTACTATTAAGTTGGTCATTAGCAGGAAAAGGGACTCTAATCTAAAGAGTGACCAGATGTATGTTATTACCTATTATTTATTTAAAAGAATTGAAAGAACTGTTTAATGTCTATCATAGTATAATTTATTTGTCGAGGTTGATATGGGATTTATACTTTTTGGAATGAGTAATTTGTAAAATAATATACTTAACCTATTCTAAAGTGTTACCAAAAGTACTCAGGTTTGAATTGAGTAATGACAGAATTGGGTTTTTGATGAGCTGTTCCTTTTTGCAGACATTCTTTTTTTTCTGTAATATTTCCTCACTTTTTAATAAAGATGTTTTCATCTCTGATTGTCCACCAGGCTCTATTGGTATTGGTGGAGTTGACTATGTCCTGAACTGTATCTTGGGCTCTAAAACGGAGGCCAATAACTGGCAAGCACTGCTGGGTCGGCTGTGTCTGATTGACAGACTCTTACTGGAGTTTCCTGCTGAATTCTACCCTCACATTGTGTCTGGTGGAGACTGCAACCAGGCCCAAAATGTTGGGGAGAGGTACAGCAATGCGTCTGATTCTTCCTGTGCTTCTGTTCTGTATTTGTTAAATATGAACCATTAGAAAGGAATCATTTTTGCAACTCTGTAAACCAATATTTTTGGATGTGTTTGTGTGATTTCATTATTTTTTTAAGGTGATAAAATTTAAACAAGCATAAAATATAAAGTTGTACGCCGTAAAAACAAACAAGTACCACGATTGTAGATTTAAGCTTAGTCTTGCATAGACTGACCTTCAGACAACAGGAGTTCTTGACTCTATAGCAGCTTTGATTTGGCTAAGGTCACTCAAAGTTCGTCTGACTGACATGTAAAGCAGCCAGTCAGAGTCGTTGTTCTTACAATAACACAGTGGCATGCAACATCCTTAAGATTATATGCTGTGTACTTCACATAGTTTGGAAATCCAGTGTTTAGTTTATCCTAATAAACAATAATTGTCCGAGTTTTAAAAATGTCAGCTTTCTTCTCCCATGAGGTGGTTTGGCATCATGCCAGATTTGTTTCCGGATGTGTTAAAGACAGTGACACACACCTCTCCCAAAAATACCTATAGTATTCAACCAATCAGATGATGTCTCCAGTTTTTGAAATAAAAAGTAAAGGGAAACCTTCTTTATGCAAAGTGCTTTACTGTGTTATTTTATTGCATTTATTTTGTCTTTGTAGGTATCAGAAGCTGCTGCCTCTTCTGAGTTTCGCGCTGCAGTCCATCGATAACTCTCACTCCATGGTGGGCAAACTCTCTCGCCGCGTCTTCCTGAGCGCTGCCCGTATGGTAGCGCGTGTGCCTCATGTCTTCGTTAAGCTCCTGGACATGCTCAACGTCACCAGCTCCACTCACTACGCCCGCATGCGCCGGCGTCTCCTGGCCATCGCAGAGGAGATGGACATCCTAGATGCCATCCATATGGGACTCGACGGCCTACAGACAGGGCACAGTTCACACTCAAGTGCTTTTCTCGAACCCTCAGCCCCCCATAACTCCCCATGCACCACCGAAAGAAACTCTCCCACCCCTGATCTGCAGCAGCTCACCACCAAGGTGGCGCTTTCAGCCAGTTCTGCTCCGGTGGACGATATAACAGAGAGACTCTCAAACGTCATCACGAGCCCTGCTGAGTTTCCAAAGCCCCCCGTTCAAGCCAGAAGCAGACCCACGAGTCAGTGTTTGAACTCCCCGTCATCCGGTCAACCCCCAAGCCTTCCTTCTCTGTCCATGGCCAATGCCTCTGCCTTCCCTCCTGAAAACCCCAAAGCCCTGCCGCAGAGTTTTATACCCAACAAACTCACCCAGTCCTCACTGAACACCCAGCGCAAGTTGCCTTTGCAGAAGGGAGTAAACGGAGGCGTCTGTAAGGAGCCGGAGAAGCTGCCTTCGCCCGTGTTTACTCAAGCTCGACCGCTGAGTCATATCCACTGGCCCAGACCCTCTCGCCCCTGTCCCTCTGCTTCGTCCGAAGGAGCTAAAGCTTTAAGCCCAGGCATGAAGAGCAGCATGAAGCTAGACCTTCAGGAGGTCCGGTCCAGAGACGACGCGCTCTGCAGCGGCGGATCCGCTCTCATCCCCAGCGAGGACTCAGTCTTCACTCCAGTGGAGGAGAAGTTCCACGGTCTGGACGCCTCGGCCGATCTCAGCTCCAGCATGGAGGACCTGTTGGAAGCCTCCATCCCCGCGGCAGACAGTACCGTCACCTTCCAGTCTGAAGTGGCGGTGCTGTCACCTGAGCAGGCGAACACCAACGACGACACGTACAGTGAAGATGTGACCCAGAACCAGAAGTGCAAGGCGAAGATGGAAGCTGAGGAGGAGGAGGCGCTGGCGGTGGTCATGGCCATGTCTGAGTCGCAAGACGCCTTGCCTGTTATCCCGCAGTTACAGGTGGAGAAAGGAGAGGACGTGATCATTATTCAGGTGGATGTAAGTGCAGGATCTTCTTGCAAAAATGAGCGAGAATTGTTTGTACACTGTCACAAAAACAAACTGTACGGTAGTGCCCAAAATTATGAAACAATAGTATTTTATTTTATTTTAATCTTTTACTATAGTGTGTCAGTAGCAAATATTAGTTCACATTTCCCAACATTCATTTTGCCTTTATTTGTGACGTGCTCCACACGTCTTCCAAGATGTTTCAAGAAACCTCCCTGCAAAGCTGTAGTACTGTGAAAAGTGTAAAAACACTAAAATGAGGATGCTGTCAGAAATAATGTTATAAATAGATTTTCTTTATCAGTGAACTTCAATTAAGCATCCTTTGAGTTTTAAGCAGCTTTTGCCCTCTGTGCACTTGTGCATAGTTTTTCAGGGAGATTTGCAGGTTTCTTGAAGCATCTTTGAGACGGTGCCACATAGGGCTGGGCGATATATATTGAACGATATATTATTCGCATCTCGTCAGTAAAGCCGTTCTTTGATTAGCGGTAAATCTCCATCAGCTGTTTTCAAAAGGAACGCCAGCTTATAAACAAAGCCGTAGATCAGTGACAAGCTACGCCATTGAATCACCCACGAAACTCAACGCGTAGCTTGTCACGGATCTACGGCTCTGTTCATAAGCTGGTGATTTGGAGATGGTGGAGATTTACCACTAATCATAGAACCGGCTTTACTGACGAAATGCGCTTAATATATTATACGATATACTGTATATTACCCAGCCCTAGTGCCACAGTTCTTCTGGATTTAGTCCATCTCAGTCCATCTCCGTTTCTTCATGTAATTCCAAACAGACTGGATGATGATGATCATATCATCAGATCTCTGTGGAGCACTGGCTGTTGTTAAAAATCTCACTGATTATTATAATTAATGACAACATGTATGTTTGGAAATGGAAACTGATATTTCCTACTGACGCACTACAGCATAAAAAATACTAGTGTTCTAATAACACCACTGTGCCTTTAAGGCTACAAGATGTCACTGGAGTAGTACCCTTAAAAGGACAACTTTACCTTATCTACTATTGTAGGGACAGGTGTGGCCTAATAGTTAAAGTACTATAAATGTTAATTAATGTTAATGAACAGTGCTTGAATAGGTGAAATTCTGAGGATGGTTTACCATACAGTACATGGCCTTTCTGTCACTTAATTTTACTATTCACCATTAAAGGTGGGGTAAGTGATTTCTGGTAGCCAATGTTAATACTTCAAATTACTAAAACAAACACACCCCTAACCCAAAAGGGTCTCGCCCCTGTTTTGGTAGCTTTGCCTCATGCATACATAACAATTAGTTATTTGAAACCAGGCAAAACCGCTGTTCAGGTTATCTGAATTTTCATCTGTCAAAAAATAAATACAAGCTCATGTTGTTTAAATCACGTTTACACACTGCCTCTGAAACCTTCGTCTGTCATAAAATATTAGGATCAGGTTACATTTTCTGCCTTTTTGCATGCATTTTGATAGAAAAGGATGACAAATACCTTACTCGCTTATCGAAACATCAACAAAGCACCCTGCGCTGAGCGCACTCTCCTCTGCATCATGAGTAGACTCGCCCCTTAATGTTGTAACACATACCCTTCCTTTAAAAGTAATAATATTCTCTCATAAGGTGCTACAGTGAATCTTTTAGCAGTAAATATGATGCAAAGATGTTCCTTTCAGGTTACTGCCCTAGTGACAAGCTGTTGTCCCACTTAAAGTCGAATAGAGATTTGTCTGCAGTGTCTAATTTTATGATCAAATAGTGTATTTGGCTTAATTTTTCCCCCATTTTTACTTTTCATGGTCAGACACCAGAGACTCTGCCTGGTCATACCAAAGCAAAGCAGCCATACCGGGAGGGCATGGAGTGGCTGAAAGGTCAGCAGATTGGCCTTGGTGCCTTCTCATCATGTTATCAGGCTCAGGATGTGGGCACTGGCACTCTGATGGCTGTCAAACAGGTGAGAATATCTGTCACACACTTCAGATGAGATTATCACAGTGAATGTGTGATCTCTTTAGGTTGCAAGCCTCACTTATAAAAGTGAAATGTCACTGTGCAAATTTTGATGTCCATCATTTTCTCAGACAAGCCTTTGCTCTTTTCTAACATGTTTATGGAGGATCTGTGTGTTCGTTAAAATGCAGTAAAAAGTAGTTAAGACTACTTTTAAATTATTTAAATGGATACCTGGGCTGGCCAACACCGTTTTAGGATGATTACCTTTTTCACTTCCAGTGTTGCTCCAGTAATCCTAAACATCTTGATTAGCTGCTTACGGATGGAGTTGGTTTCTGCAGAATGGTGGCAGACCCCTGGAGCTAAATAGGGACACAAACAGGGCCGAGGCAGCAATGACAGAACATACTATTTGCATAATTAAGCATGATTTTTCTTGCTCAGGTGACGTATGTGAGGAACACCTCCTCAGAGCAGGAAGAGGTGGTGGAGGCACTACGAGAGGAAATCCGCATGATGGGCCTTCTCAACCACCCCAATATCATCCGGATGCTTGGGGCAACCTGCGAGAAGAACAACTACAACCTGTTTGTGGAGTGGATGGCAGGTTGGTTTGTTTACAGTCATAAAGAGAGAATAAAGGTGCAGTCACATTAGTAAGATTTTTTTTCTTTCTCTTTGTCATGGTAGTGCAACTGTTATTACAAAATCTACTAATTTACAAAATCCATAAATTCCCAATTGTGTATACATTGAAAAATCACAGAACAGAAAAAGTTGGACAAAAAAAACTTCAGAGTAGCTTTTTGTCCAATTTTGCCCTATTCCATTAATGTAATACTTTGACTCCTCTGTTTTTAGGTGGCTCTGTGTCTCATCTTTTAAATAAGTATGGTGCCTTTAAGGAGGGTGTGATCATCAACTACACCGAGCAGCTCCTGCGAGGTCTCTCTTACCTCCATGAGAACCAGATCATCCACCGTGACATCAAAGGTAAGGCTCCAGCAAACACTGCTCTCTGTACTAAGAGAAATGGTTTCCTTCCTGCTTTGTGTCCTCTTGTGTTTTGGTCATACTGTCCACCTCTAGGGCAATCCCAGAATGCATTTCAAACAAAGTCTTGAAAATTCTGCTATATTTGAGGGTAGCTCTCTACATAAGCAGTAGCAGAGCAGTGCTTTTATGCATGTTACTATACTCACTGTGTTATTATAATCATTACAGGCGCCAATCTGCTAATAGACAGCACAGGCCAGAGGCTGCGGATAGCTGATTTTGGGGCAGCGGCACGTCTGGCTTCAAAAGGCACCGGCGCGGGGGAGTTTCAGGGTCAGCTCCTGGGAACCATTGCCTTCATGGCTCCCGAGGTAAATGTTTGAATCTAAAAACGCAAAACCTGCCTCTTCACTACAGCAAATACATTTGCATTATAGCGAGTCTCACACCCAATATTAAAGCTTAATTTTACAACTTGCAATCAAATGGGATAGTATGTTGCAATGCCAGTGTTTCAGAAAAACAATACATCCATCTGCACATTAGTCACTTTGCTTGGGTCTATTTAATTCCACTACGCAAAGACATTAGCCTGCTCAGACTGTGCTCAAAGCTCTGGTGGCTTGGTTAGAAAAGTAGAGACTGAGAGGAAGAAAAACCTTCCCAGACAAAAGAAAGCTTGTTCATTTTGAAGAGGTTTCAGTAATGAATACGCTGCCGGGGGAGGCAGGGCCAGCTGAACTGTTTCCTAATTAAACAGAGGTTGGGCACACAATAACAACAAGGAATTAAGAGGTCGGCCAATTGTGCCTGCCTTAAAAGAACTGCAATTTACTTTCATTTCAAGTTACTCTGAGATCTAAATCCACTTTGTCTTGTTTTCCTGACTGGCCACGTAACTATGAACACCACACAGAGAGGTCACCGGACTTGACCACGGTTTTGTGGAAAGACATTTAAGGCATTTAAATGTCCAGAGCTTTGAGGGCAAAGAAAGTGCCCTCACTTCAAGATACACAATGTGGGGAAGTAAAGCATTTGAATTGAATCAGTTCATCACTTGAATGGCTATCAGATGTTTGAATTTGGGCCTTTTCATTTAAATGTACTGTCAGTAAATCAGTTCTTTAGCTTGTTAACTCACAAGTCAATTAAAGCAACAGAAACAACCACAAATATCAACAAAGACTTATCTACATGCCTGTACTTATAAAAAATCAGGCTGCCGCTTTTCAGTTAATGGCAGTTGCGTTGGATTTTTCTATTTTATTTTTCTTGCAGCTATTGTAATTTTCATTTTTTTTTTGTGAATGCAGGTGCTGAGAGGGCAGCAGTACGGCCGTAGCTGTGATGTCTGGAGTGTGGGCTGTGCTATTATCGAAATGTCCTGTGCAAAGCCACCCTGGAATGCAGAGAAACACTCCAACCACCTGGCACTCATTTTCAAGGTGAGAATGGAGCTGTGATTTAAAAAAGAAAAAGGAAAAAAAACTACCACAGGGTTTGGGAAAGCATTGAAATTTATGGAAAAAAGAAGGCAGAGTATGGAAAATATTTGCCCCATTTAAATATTTTTATATAAGAAATTATGAATTCAATGAAAATACATTTATCGAAGTGTGTTCATGGCAGCTGTTTAGTGATTGTCAAACACATCTGAATGAATTCAAGGTATACTTTTCATTATTCAAAATGCATGTCGTCTCACAATATTCTTAGACCTTTGCAAAAATAACAAATATACAGATGTTGATGTGCACGCAAGAAACCATTAAACTTAGCCATCAGCCCATTTCACTGTGTTATTTATTTGCCCCACAATGTATGCATTAAAGGGTTAATTCGCCCCAAAATAAAAATTTTATTAATTACTCACCCTCAAAACCCATAAGGCCTTCATTCATCTTCAGAACCCTCCATAGACAGCAATACAACTGAAGTGATCCCAGATCCAGAAACTTAGTTTGTGTGCAGTTTCCCCTAGACAATGCTGATTACATCAAAAATGTTAAAGCGTGCATATAAATTGCGTCGTGATGCTCTCTAAATGGTGAAAGATGCAACCTAGGGGAAAAGAACGGTTGAGTAAATTATTTTTGTTTTCTTTCTTCTCTCTCTCTGCTACGCTAGTATTTTTACCGATTTATTTACTGTTTCTGGAGCTGGAATCATTACAGTTGTGTTGCTGTCTATGGAGGGTCAGATAGCTCTCAGATTGAATCAAAAATACCTTAATTTGTGTTCCGAAGATCAACGAAGGTCCTATGGGTTTGGAACGACATGAGGGTGAGTAATTAATGACACAATTTTCATTTTGGGGTGAACTTTAAAGAAATCTAAGGCCTTGGAATTTGCCATACCGTCCTAACTAAAGCCAAATTTTAAACGCTTTATTTTTTTATAGACCCTTGAACTTGGCTAATTTTATGCCGTCAGCCCATTTCGTGTCATGGTTTCTCTGCTGTGCAGAGGATATGCTAAACCAGACATTCAGCCCTGATATTAGAGGTGGTATTACAATAAGAAAAGCCAAAAGAGGGGCAGGTGATTACTGCATGATGATTGAAATTGCACAAATGGCCTAACTAACTGGCAATTAACTAAACTGCGAAGAGATTTGTGATATTCTGAAAAATCATGGACAAAATGGTCCTAGCACCATCTGCTGGACAGAAAGTCAAACGTGTTACTCGACCCGGTGACTTTTTCTGATATTTGAACTCCTGTCTCACTTTAAATGTGTTGTTCTGTAGCAAACTAACCCACCTCTCCTCTCCCAGATCGCCAGCGCTACCACAGCGCCCACGATCCCGCCCCACCTGTCTCCAGGCCTGCGGGACGTCACCCTGCGCTGCCTGGAGCTCCAGCCCTCCGACCGGCCGCCCTCCCGAGAGCTGCTGAAGCACCCCGTCTTCCGCCACACCTGGTAGAGCGGGACCTCCGACTACTGAAGCTCATCCTGCTGTCGTGCTCTTCTGTCTTTCTCTTGCCACAGTCACTGAAGAGGGCCCTAAATGCTGTAGCCTCAATACCTGATGCAAAAACCCGTTAGCACATCGTGAGAGTCTGTATGAAAGTGCCATGTCTGTTTTTAAGTTCAGATCTCTGCTTACCTTCTGAATCGGGTTGTTTTTAGTAACAGAGAGGCAGAGATCAGTTCGCTTTTTAACACTTTTGGTTTTAGTGTGTTTGCGTCGGGCCTCGTGATTTGTTTTACACCACGAATGTGTTTTGGTGCAAGACAAATCTTCGCTAGTTGAACTAGCACACCGCTGAATGTGAATGCTTGTGATGCCGGTATGGTTCGCTTTTCATTTCGTTTCTGAATGGAGATCATGTGTATAAATGTCTGCTTTTACTTGTTTGGGTGTAATCGGGAACCTTTTTAAAGCTATCACCCAATTTTAGACTGTGACGCGTGTCTTTTACTTGTTGGAAAGTCTCACTGGAACATCATTTCTGATCTCCAACTCCATTCGAGTTTTATTGTTGCGATTCGACTCATGATTTCAGCTGTTAATTGCTCAGCCGTGTTTTTGGTGCTGTTCTGTTCACATTCACGAAAATCCGACAGGCGTTTTGTAAACGATTAAGCTTCCTAAAGGAGTATTCAGTACCTGTACCTGAATATTTCCTCATGTGTTATTTCATGCTGTTGAACATTTCGGTGGAGGGATCATATTTAGCTAATAATAGCGCGCGTAAACATTGTTTTCCCAAAAACAATTAACATTATGCATGTTCTGAAGACATGTCAGGTGTATGAACTGTAGCTCTTCAAGCGTTGTTGCTGTGTAGGTTGAAAGGTTTTTGACAAATTCGAAAAGAAAATGGATGACCTGATTTGGACTCGTGCAGATCTCAGAGTTTTAAATATGACCATTTCAAAACTATTTTTAAAAGTAAAGTTATTTAATGCTAAATCGTGAAATACAGGCTGATCAAGCTTGAAGAGTTCAGATGTAAATATGAATTTTGGTAGCTAAATGTATGAATTAATGACAATTTTTTTTTTTTTTTTGAGGGGGGGAACCACACTTTTCATAAATACTTTTTCTGTTTTGTTTTTGTTCCTCCATTTGGGTGTATTTTCTTTTTTTTGTTTTTTCTATGCCTTTATAAAAGCTTTAAAGTTGTGCACTCTTGTCTTTTTATATACTGGAAAGGTGTCCGTTTCAGTCAGCTTCATAAATTCTAATCAGTATTACTTGCGTTTTTCACACCTTCTGTCGTTTCTTTTCAGTTCGATCATCTCAACCAGCTTGTTGCTCACTGTATGTTGTTATTCTGTTATTTCATGGGCTTTTATTTTTTATTTTTTTTAATCGGGGCTGAACTGACCTGTATGAAAGGATGCTGTTTCTTGTCACTTGGTGGTACTTTTTATGTGAAGATTGTCTATTGCTGTTTTATTCCAGTCTTTTCTACCTCAGGTGTCCTCTAGAATTTTCTTCTACCAAAGTTCACTTTCTCAATATATATAAATAATTATATATATAAATATATATTCTTTTATTATAATTTTATATCTCTTTTTTTTTTTTTTTCTCAAAGATCTCCAGGGCTTGAGGGCTAACTTATATTAGCTCTTTTTATTGTGCAAATGCATCTCTGGGTTCAGCGAAAGAAAATTGAATTGGCTAAAGCTGTATCTTTTAATCTTGTGTAGCTTTTGTCAAAAATGTTTTAATTATTAGGTTTTTACCCCATTTGAAACATTTTATAATGAAATCTACCTATTTTGGTCTTTATAGCGAATAAAACGTACAGGAAAACCTCTTTCTCTCTGACTCTTTTTGTTTCACATTTTGAGCTTTTCATCTCGAGTGAGTTTTGACAACACACAAGATGTTGATTACTGATTCAGCTGATTGTACGCTGATATCAGATATAAGTGCAGTATTTGATTGAGAGCATTACCCATGCCTTGAGTAGGTTAACGCTCAAGTGTTTGATACTATAAAGATGTTTTTGGTACAAACTGTAACTGACCTTGTAAAACTGTTCATGTAAAATCAAAATAATCCATCTTCCATCAGTGGTTCAACCACAATACTTTTTAAATGGAAAGAAAACTGAAATAAAAAGAAAAAAAAAGGCCAATGGGACAGTCACAAGACTCCCAGCTTTCATCCAAAATATCTTAAATATCTTGTACCCAGGATGAACACAGTTTTTATGGGTTTAGAACGACAAGGGGGTAAGTGATTAATGACAAAAAATTTAAGGGTGCCATAGAATGGAAAACTGAATGTACCTTGGCATGGTTGAATAATAAGAGTTCAGTACATGGACATAACATACT
>JAUCMS010000002.1:3664089-3676969 GCA_032357445.1 Enteromius radiatus
GATGTTTTTAACAGCAAGACGAAGGAGTTTGTTTCAAAAGAGGCTGATGGTTAATACAAAAAGGTGCGTTTCTTCAATCCTTCGCTGGCTGTGCTGATTTAAACCTAGCGCATCTGTTGTGTCTCGTGTCGCAAGTTCAGTGACGCAGTAATGACGATTTTCTCCGGCCAAGCAGTGACCAGCCACGTCACGTTTTGGTAACGGTTCGGCTTGCTTGGAATCTCGGCTGAGGTGGTACTAAAAAAAGGACCAGGTACTGTTCCCAGTGGAAAACCCCCCAAAAGTGAGCTGTACTAAACCGTACTATGCAGTGGAAAAGCGCCATTAGTGTGGCAGATGTGTCACTAAACCTAAACCTGGATTTTCCTGCATTATTGTTAATTAGGGATTAACTTTCTCCTTTATAACTTGGCTTTACAGATCTGTGATATGTATTATTTGACTGTAATTGTATTTGTGTGTGTGTGTGTTGTTTGAATGACTGCAGGTGGCGCGTAAACTGGTGATTCTTGAGGGTGAGCTTGAGCGCTCTGAGGAGCGAGCTGAAGTGGCTGAGGCGTAAGTACATATAATGCATATTAAAAGCAGTTTAGTTGAGAATGAACTGAGCTTTTCTTTTTACATCAGTACTCTTGTTACTCTTGGATTCTGGAGTCATTGATATTTGATATACATACTTTAATTTCAGTATTAAGGGAGCATATTCCCGGATGCTAAAACTGTAAGCTAGCATTAACGTCATGAAAACATGAACAAGCTTAATCAAATCCAAAAATGTGTTGATTATATTCATTTACTTAGAAACAATGGGTGGAATATGTATACATGATGGTAAAAAATAGGGTTACATAATACATTTGCATGAATAACTGAGTTTAACGTGCATGTCTGTGTTACCTAAAACAAAATACAAAGCTACATTGAGCAAACTTGTTTTTTCCAGGTTTCTTTCTGCTGCAAATGATAGTTATTTTAGAAGAGTTCTCCGGATTATTTAACAAAAGCAAGGTTTCTGATTGTCCAATTCTCTTTGTGTTCAAAATGCATGATCGTTTGCTCCTTATCCTGTGACTCCCTCATTGCCCTCCCCCTTCCCCCAATGGCCCGTTATGGACTAACCCAGTCGAGTTAGGCAGCTGGAGGAAGAACTTAAACTCATGGACCAGAATATGAAATCCATGATGGCCGGAGAGGAAGAGGTACTTCCGAGAGACTGATGTAGCACGTTAACTCCGGCTTCTCTTGATCTGTCCTCTCTTTCGGAGATGCTGCTCTTCTCGGCTCTGTCCCTGTGCAAACAAACACATCTTTTGCAAAAGAAAAAGGGACCTCAACTAGAACCTTGGGGAATACCACACTTTAATTACTGATGTTATGTAGCAAGCACTTTGGAAAATGTTTTATTTTAATTAATTAATTTTATTGTTTTGTTTATTTGTATTTTTTTATTTCTCTTTTGAATTATTTATTTGTTTCTAATAAAAGTAGGCAGTTTTCAACTGCCGTTATATTCTGCATTGCTTTTCTTAAGAAGTTATTTTGTGAATAGCATTTAAAGTGCCTGATGTGCTTTGAATGACACTAATATTAAGGGGAATCACCTAATCGTTTCATTCAGGTTGGGGTCTCTTTAGCTTAAACTGCTGCCTTTCCTGTCTTCTCATAGTGCTGTCTCTCTCCTTTCCTTTGCCCTTTCTTTTCCTGCACCTCTTGCTATGGTACAGCAAATCTGGTGACCTAGAGGAAGAATTGAAAAATGTCACCAACAACTTGAAGTCCCTCGAGGCACAGGCTGAGAAGGTAGGCAGAGGCCTAGTGTTTGTTACAGTGAAAAGCTCAAATGCCCTGCCATTTATTTTCAAGTCAGACTACCCATATAATCTCTAATATTTGTGGTCTTTGTATCTAACATGTAATTTATCCAAATTTAAAGCCAAGCTTAAAAATAAGCAGAGTTGTATACAGCTTGACATTAGTCAATGAAGTGAATCGTTCCCTTGGTTGAGTAAAATAACTCCCTGTCTTCATAGACTTCACTTCCGTCTCTCTTTCGCCAATGCTGTGCAATGTTCTTCTTTATCTACATTCTCATATGTATTCATTTTTAGTATTCTGCATTGACTGTTTAGCTTGTAAAGAGTTCTTAAATATTGAATCATACGTAAATAAAACCTTTGTTGTATCTTCAAAGGCATAATTAAGCACAGATTGCAAAAAGTGCTCTTGCTTTTCGGTTTATTTCCACATAATGATATCTGCAGCATCAATGATTAATTTTTTATTTTATTTCCCAGTACTCCACAAAGGAAGACAAATATGAAGAGGAAATCCGAGTACTCACTGACAAACTCAAAGAGGTGAGTTCAGCACTCCAAATATAAATTCTATATATTCTATATAGCGGCTATAAATTCATTTAAATGTGATACTGTATTATTATACACTGTTACGGGAGCCTTAATAGTTCAACGTTAAAGCGATCTGAAACCAGATTAAACAACCTTATAATGTGGTACACTGTAAAACATGATTGTGCATAAATTCAAGCTGTTCAGTCAACACGACACTACCCTTAAATAAACAATGCAGTTACTAACAGTTAGCGAACAGGGACGGTTTTCTTATCATGGTTTTTAATGGTACATGTTTAGATATAGATTGAAGCCTTATCACTTGTGTAACCGGAACTGATTTGGTTGGTTATTGATTGCTAGAGATTTTATTCATGGATACAGTTTTATGACTGAGGTTGTTAGTCTGGTTCTTCAGTGAACACGACAGTTCAGTTCAGTTATCAAAAGATAGGATGCATTTGCAGGTTTAGTTTCACTTGATTGTAGGTTCACATTCACTTCGTCCAGCGTTCTTTGTTTTCTGTGTTCAAAACATTGAGTGAGAACCCCTTCAAACTATTCAGTGTGTAAAAATAAATCATTCAGACGGATTAACAAAACAATTCAGGCCAATTTGCCGATCACTTGGATCAGCTCATTGACAGTACAATAAGAAGTATTCATTTTAAGCGAATTGCTGAAAATGTTTTTCTTTTCTCTAGGCTGAAACGCGTGCTGAGTTTGCTGAGAGGTCTGTGGCGAAGCTTGAGAAGACCATTGATGATTTAGAAGGTGCGTCTTCAAGATTTGTAAAAAGTGACTGTACTAATGAGAAAACAAGATGACGTTTTGCCGCCTCACCCGTTCTAATCATAACCTCTCTCCCATGTTTTGTAAACCAAAATGGCTTCTAGAAAAAGAGAAAAATGTTTGGCATGACCAGATAGATCCGGATGTCATATACTAACGTTGCTTGGAATGGTGTGCGTTTTCTTTTGAAGGACTGAAACTGCATGTCATCTGTGTTTGGTGAGGTGACTCTGACACCTTAGATGTTAAGCGGATAAGTAGACGACACGTGAGAGCATGTATCGTGGGTTTCATTTCAAAGGCACTGATCGAGACGACTCTTTGAGTGAGCTTAAAAATGATGCCTGAGCCAAGGTTTTCTAACTAAGATTGCCTGTTGTTCGGAGTTTGCAGTGAAACAGCTTTGAGAGTTGAAATTGGTTCTCCATCTCATGGTTTTATTTTGTCTTTTTCTGCTGCTTGTTTCGTTCTGTCCATCTTGTGTGTCTGTGTTCTCCTCTGGGACGATATACAGATGAGGTGTATGCTCAGAAACTGAAGGGTAAAGCCCTCAGCGAGGAGCTGGATCTGGCTCTAAACGACATGACTACCCTCTAAGGGCTCTCTCAGTCTCCTCTTCTTCATGTTCTGTCTGTTTTTCTCCGTGAGACTGTGAATCGGACATCAGGCGTTGTTCAGTCTGATTTGATGGCTGCAGCTCCAGTTATGTGTTGTCTTTGTGATCTGTAATGGAACGGTCAGCATTACGTGTTGTTCTAATGATGACTGTCCATACTTTCATAATGTTGACGCTTCCACTGCAGCATCTGTGTCGCCGCTGCTTTACTTTATCATGCTGCTGTAATAAATGTAAAAATGTCTTCCTTTTGTTTCCTTCTGTTTCTTGTTTTCTATATTTATTTTGCATCATCACAGATATGTCATCCATTTTACGTGTGAAAAGTGGATTATTCAGATTGTGACAACCAGATGTGCAGTGAATTCAGTTGTTATGTCTAGCTGAACACATACGGTGTGACTTTAAATGCAGACCTTGAGCACCAAACACCAATATACTCATGGAAATGTAAAGTAGTCAAGCCTGTTCGTTAGAACGGATTGTCCGAATACTTCTGGATATAGTGTGTGTGTGTGTGTCTATTAGGGCTGGTAAGCAATTAAAAATTTTCATCTAATTGATTACATGATATGACACTTAATTGCAAATTAATTGAGAAGATCAATTTTGTTGTAATGCATCAAACAGACATTACAAAAAGTAGCTTCAGCAAGAAATATTTAGTTTGATGAAATTTATTAGGCTACATATACTCTTTTGGGCCATAACTTTAGTAGTTTATTTCATTAATTTTATTATTACTATAACAATATGAAATTATTTATTTAATGAACTAATAGTCTAAATAATTTGCAGATGGTTCGAAAACATGGCTTCTTGTTGATAGCTGGTTTGACAGAATCAGAATATGGAAACATTGAGCTGCAAAGATACTGTTATCCAATGTTTTGTAGCTTGATAGGTGCGTAGGGGACAGTTCTATTAATATTACAGTATTAGATGTTCAGAATGCACAAAATTCAACTGGTTTGATTTCTGACCTGTAGAGCTCAAAACAAGAGTAAGATGGAGCAGCCTGATTTAGATTAGAGCTGAAGATGTTTCAGAAGCACTATCAAGAGTTAATCTTATTTTCTGTACAGTCAATGTTAGAGGGGTAACGCTTTACAAGTAACTCGAGCTATATGTGACCCTGGACCACAAAACCAGTCTTAAGTCGCTGGGGTAGATTTGTAGCAATAGCCAAAAATACATTGTATGGGTCAAAATTATTGATTTTTCAAAAATCATTAGGAAATTAAGTAGAGATCATGTTCCATGAAGATTTTTTGTAAAATTCCTACTGTAAACGTATCAAAATGTCATTTTTGATTAGTAATATGCATTAAGAAAGCTTAATTTGGGCAACTTTAAAGGTGATTTGCTCAGTATTTTGATTTTTTTTTTTTTTTGCACCCTCAGATTCCTGATTTTCAAATAGATGTATCTCAGCCAAATATTGTCCTGTCCTAACAAACCATATATCAATAGAAAGATGTGTACATCTCAGTTTTGTAAAATGTAACCTTGTGACTGGTTTTGTGGTCCAGGGTCACATATAATCAGATTACTTATTCAAGAGACTACTTAAAGTAATACATTAATTTTTAATTTACAATAAAATATAATTTTTTTAAATACACTATACAAGTTACTTTTTCTTTTCTGTTCATTCACTGACAGCTTTCATGTCTCCATGCTGAGAGAAATCAGGAGTTACAAAAGACAGAGACAGAAGCACTTCCTTCAGCTGAGGCTTATTCATTTCACTAGTGAAAAAGATGCCAAAAATATAACTTTTGGGTTAAATTAAAACAAATTTTAGCTTGGACTATATTTTAGGCTATAAATATGTGGCTATATTACAGCTCCCCTTTGAAGCTTTTGTGTTTTTCTTCTTTTCCATCTCTCCAATCCTATTCCGCTCACAGGTGATTAATGTTCCCACTTTTAATTTTTCTAAAACAGCTTGTTTTTGCTTTTTAGATAAGAGTGTGAACTGTTTTCAGTGTGAAATGTTGCAGCCTTATTTATGAGTAGTACATAATTGATGATAAATTATAGGAATTATATTGTTTAAAAATATATTATATATATATATATATATATATATATATATATATATATTTTAAAGCTACAGTTACTTATTTGTCTCACAAGGGTTGGCAACAGTGAATACACATCTACAGAGACTGCATCAATAGCCTACGAAGAACAATTTATTGTTCTTAAGCACATTAAATCATTAGCATATTAAGTAAAAATCATGTTCCAAGATGCTTTGTTGATTTCCTGTTCTAAAAATGTCATTTTTGATTAATAAGTTTTTGTCTTTTTTTGCATCCTCAAATTCCAGATAGTTATATTCTATTCTATTCTAAAAAAACGCTTATTTATTGTATAAATTATATATGTATAAATATAAAAAGGATGCAAAAACAATGACCCTAATGATTGGTTTTGTGGTCCAGGGTCACATATTTGAAAGAATTTAGATTCTTAGCAAATTTTTTGTATATTATAATTGTCTGCTGTATTTATGTGCTACTTGATTCTTAAGTTGTAAATTAAAGCTGTCTCACCAAATCTCTTCTTGTTCTCACATCACCAGAGAAACTTGCCCAAGCCAAAGAGGAGAATTTGAACATGCACCAAGTGCTTGACCAGACCCTTCTGGAGCTCAACAATTTATAAAGACAAAGTCTCACAGCACACTAAGCTTTCCAGCGGGGCCTGACGCAGCTCTTTGCTTTGATAAGTGAATGTCTTAGTCACACACTTGCCATTTTCTTTTCCCAACAGCCCAATGCAAACAGTGTCTTGCAGTAGTAGCAAAGCCAGTCGAATGTTATCAAATCAAATTTGTAGTATTTGTAAGAACTCTATTGTGATTTGATTTATTCTAAACGTAATGTTTACTACAAATGTAGCTATTTGACCTCAATTCTCAGCTTTGGATTTAAACCAAGTACTAGCAAGATTTTGTACACTTAAATCACTTTTGAGGTTACTATTTTTTTTTTCCCCGAAGCATTTTAATTGATTTGTACCAAAACGCACAGCTGAGATTGTAACTAGTGTGTCTCATATCACCTGCAAAATTGTAATATGAATGTTGTGAAACTTGTGGCCTTTTAAAGAAATTCGCTGCTGCAAATGCGACAAGCAGTTCACATGTCCTGCTCCCCAAGCAAGAGGGTCCAATTGAATTTGTGCTGATAAATCCTTGCTTTAAAATGTGAAATCGCAACAGTAGGCAACATTAAAGCGGCTGTGATAATTATATAAAATTGGACTGTTAGACATGGCTTATGTTTTTGACTAATAAGTTTGCAAACATTTTTTCTGACCAAATCTGTGAAGAATAACAGTCAAGATGAAATATGATGATAATAATGATACTAATTATGGGATTGGATGAGACTGCTGAATCGGTTATTATTTCTGTGTTAGATATGTGAAAGAATGCAATGGATTTGATTAATTGGGGAAATATTTTTACATTGTTTAAAACTTTGCCTAACTCTCTCTAAATGCAAATCACTATGTAGTAAATCCTAGAAAAATGGTATATTAAAGGGATAACATTTGGATCATTCTCGCACACATTTTTTAATAATTCCTGCAATTTTTATGCATCACCAGTTTATGTATCCTATGCAATTGTTTGAGCTATTTGATTAAAATGATTGAAAACACAGTTTTGCCTTTTTGAAAAATCATCGTCAGATGTCTGACAATAAAAGTCCAGATGAAAGACAGTATATGAAGTGACTTTACTCTCTGAATATGTATTTATGTATTTATAAAAATAAGCAGACTACTGCTGTTGTATTTATTTTGGTGTAAGAAAACCCCTTAAAATGCAATTTATTTAAGTTTTTCCTTTGTAATAATTTAAAGTTAGTACAATATTTTGGGTGTAAGACTGCAACATAAAATACAAGAAACAAAAAAAAATAATTTGGTCTCAATACTTCTTAAATGCTCTTTCTAAATATCCAAGGTGACTTGTAGACTCCAGAGAATCTTTCTCAGCTCTCTGACCAGCCTCTGCTTTGCTTTGGACTAGTTTGCCAAAGTAGGTTTAACCACATGATGTATGCTTGAGCTTTTGTGACCCAAAATGTGCTTACCTTTATTGTAGCACCTCCTATTGGCCATTTAAGGTGAGTCTTTGTGCCTGATTAGCAAGCTATAGCACCAACATCCCATCAAGGTTAGATTCTCTAGGCCTTGTTTTTGACCCACACTGCCTGTGACAATTATCAGGACCGAGGCACAGAAAGAACACAACCTCAACAGATTTTTGATGTCTTATTTCCAACCCAGTCTCATAAAAAAAAGAAACTTTTTAGAAAATAGCAACGCTCAGTGCACAAAGCTCAAACTAAATATAAAACCACTTAGATGTGATAATTTGACATAATTCATGAGGATTTCACACTCCTTGTTAAAAAAAAATGAATAGAAAAGTACACCAGTAACGAATCCTCCCTGTACCAGACATTTCTGTTCGCTACATTAAATGATCATTTATGTTTTACTGCACTCATAAATGTCTTTTACTACATTTTTTTTAATAAATAGGCAAAAAAGTGAATGGTTGCTGTTCTGTACAGACCAGAATAAACTGGTCTTTACGACATGAGATGACTCTATCTGAATGAATAAATAAATAACCCAAAATATTTCATTCTTATTTTTCACAATTACTGGCGAAAGGAGCTGCCCTCATGCCTGCTGTGGTTAATTCATTTTTAGTGTACTAAACAAGGTATACATTTACAATATTTATTCTCTTTTTAATTTCTCTTATTTTATGTTTGCATATGCAACATTTTCGAAGTTTTGATTTCTAAACTGATAAATTATGCTTTTATCAGTGGTTTGTGGTAATCTCATCATCAGTGCATCAATTTGGGACCGTATTACAGCAGTGTTACTACCACCTCAAACGGCGTAGTGTGTTTACATGATCAGACAGGAATAATAGCACTAAATCATGCTGCTTTATGTACAGTTGTAACTTCTTTTTCTTCCTGTTCACAGCGCCACGCAGTGGCGGAAGTGCGCAGACGCGTACGTAAACCCGGAAGCGCAAGCCAATACCAAACAAAAGCCCTCGGAAGTGTCGCGTGTGTTTTTTATTCGGGAAGAGAAACTGAAGATTAAGTTTGAAAATGTTACCGAACAAAGCGCTCATTGAAGAACGATATAAACCGCGCGAATATAATCGGAATTATTAGCTCGATTGGATCGATGTATTTATTTGCCTGTATATGAGAGTACTGTGATTTCTCTGTATTGTACGGCTGCACACTTTAAACTCTCTGTTTTATGGAGTACTAAGTAAATCTACGCCCGTTTCCTACTATCATTGTTCGCGTTTACTTTCACAGCAGTGCTGTTCGTCTCGAGTGTTTCTGTTAGAGCCTTATTGTTGCGCGTTATCTGATCGGACAGTCGCAGAGAAAGGATGACTCTGGCAGTGTTTTTTGGTTGTGCTTTCATAGCGTTTGGTCCGTCTTTCGCCTTGTTTGTTTTCACTATCGCCAAAGACCCATTAAGAGTCATCATTCTGATCGCAGGGTGAGTCATGTGATCAAATCTCACTTACGTCCTCACAATGCCATTGACAAAATCTTTATTTATAGAATTATTCGGTGGAACACACCAAAGTACTGTGGTAATACCCTGGTGGTTCCGCTATACATTTTTAAGAGCCATTCAGATACTAAGAAGATGTCTGTCTTCATATGTAACCCTGGAGAACAATAGCAGTCATAAGTGGCACAGAGATATTTCTAGCAATAACCAACAATACATCGGGTCAAAATTATCCACTTTTCTTTTATTCCACAATTACTAGGATATTAAGAAAATATCATGTTCCATGAAGATATTTTGTAAATTTCCTGAAAATATATTAAGAATTTTTCTTAAGTAGTTTGATTAGTAATATGCTTTGCTGAGAACTTTATTTGGACTATTTTAAAGGCGAAATTCTCAATATTTAGTTTTTGGGTTTTTTTGCACTCTCGGATTCTAAATTTTCAAATGATTATATCTCAGTCAAATATTTTCCTATCCTAACAAACCATACATCAATGAAAAGTTTGTTTATTCACTGTGCTCATGGCATTGAAGAGGCTCTTTAGATGTGCTGGAAGTGGAACATTTAAGTGCATGTGGTTGTTTCAGGGCGTTTTTCTGGCTGCTGTCTCTGCTACTGTCCTCTCTGGTGTGGTTCATCGCTATAAAGGCCAGTAACTCGCAGGATCCCAGCCTTCAGAGGGGCCTGCTGATTTTTGGAGTCTTCTTCTCAGTTCTGCTCCAGGAAGTCTTTCGCTTTGCCTACTACAGACTGCTCAGGTGAGACTCTTCATGGTGCACCTCAAATGTTCAGTCTAGTTCTGAACTCTCTATGTATGCAAATGAGGCAGTATCTAATTAAATGTGCACTTATTTGCCTACTTTTTCAGAACTGAAACCTAAAGATAGGATACAGTCAAGTAAAACAATCTTGTTATTTTATTATTTGAAAAAAATAAAACTCTGTGAGCAGTTAGAAAAACAATACATTTTTACAGAAGCATTTTTACTATTGTAAGTGTCTGTTCTTTATCAGTGTTTTTCTTTAGAAAACTTCACAACACTCCAAAGCAGAAAATTTTACTTTTTTTCATTTTAAATAGAATTTAATACTTAATTATATTACAAATCTAGGAATTTAACATTTTTACTTCAGTAAAAGTAATTCAAAGATTTGCTTTAGTACTGAATTTTTGCTAAAGTTAAAAATGTTTAATTTTCTTAAGTATTAACAACTTTTATTTATTTATGAAATGAAGTGCAGTCAAAAGTGTGACATTGTGTGATGTCTACACTCTGACAGTCTACAAATACTTTTTAAAATTGACTTAAATTAACTTTTCCCCCATATTTTAAGAATGAAATGTTAGATGTAACCGATGAATTATATGGTAACAAACCCCTCTGCAGGATATTAATAGGAATACAACTACAAGTGTAGATTTCTGCCTCTATGTAAGCGGAAAAAACACATCTTTTAAAATATGTAAGATAACTGAAATCAACTGATGCAAATTACATCAATAATTAAGTTTTGTAAGTTTTCTTTTTATGTTATATTTTTCTTTTTATCATGTTATAGACAAAACAAAATCTCTAAATTGACCTTTGCATTAAAAATGATATTTCCTGTAGTGTCTTAACTTAAATTAAGTGTTTTGTTGTGAATTGCAAACTCGAGGAGTTTCTCTGCTGTCGGTTGATTCTAAGGAAACGTCGTTCTTTGAAACAGTGATTCATTTTTAACTCTTGTGTTGATTCAACAGGAAGGCCAACGAGGGTCTGGCAGCCATTAGCGATGATGACAGCTCAGCTATTTCAGTCCGACAGATGGCTTATGGTAAATTGTGCTCAGCTGCTTTTGTGTTTCATGTTGCACTTTGTTTGTTCGGTTTTATCAGCTCGTGTGTGCTTTGTGTGCAGTGGCTGGGCTGGGCTTTGGGATCATGAGTGGTGCGTTTTCAATGATTAACATCTTATCTGACTCTCTGGGTCCCGGGACGGTGGGCATCTTTGGAGACTCACAGTATTACTTCATTACAGCAGGTGAGCTCCTGCAAAGCCTCATGGGTCATGAGTAATCAGCTGTTTCCAACAGCTTTCAGATGTGCTGTTTGTATGTCAACATGTGACAAAGCACTTGGCAAATGACATTAAAGCAGTCCTGCTGTTGGGGAAAGACGTATATTTTATTTACTAATCACTGGGACTAAGATGCCATGTAGGTCACTGCCAAAAAACTATTTGTTTGACAAACACAACACTACGTTCATACCTTTATGAAATATGGAGGCTTGCATTGAAAAAGAAACACATGACGGCTTTTGTTTTTTTCTTTGTGAAACAGAGTAAAGGTCATGTTGTTAGGTTGTGCTTTTACAGGAAACACCTGTATATTACGTTATCAAGATGTACTTTCTTCTTAATTAGTTCAGTTTCTAAATGTTATCATTTAAGTGTTATGTTTATAATGGTGATGTAATAACCTAATTACAAATTTCTCAATGATACTAAAGAACTAGAGCTGTGAAACAATTCATCGTAGTTAATTACATCCAAAATAGTTTTTGTTTACATAATATATTTATGTATACGTTTCAGAAAATATGTTTATATATTCAATCTGTTTGTTTATAATATAAATTAAATTAATATATTTAATATTTTCAAAGTATATACTGTATGTGTGTGTATTTTTATATATATATATATATATATATATACATACACACACACACACACACACACATAATATGCAAATAAAAGCTTTTATTTTCTATGCAATTAATCATTTTGACAGCACTATAAAAGCATAATTTTACATTTATTTAGAACTGTTTTATCCCTTTGTTTTCTTCAATTTTAATAATTCATATATATTACTACACTGCTATATAGTTTGTGTTTTGTTCTTTTGTTTTTTTTACTATTTATAATAACAGGAAAACCCAGAAATATCAGGAAGTGTAAAATCATTGGAATTGTTGTAGTTTTTCTAATTAATTGTAAATTGACTAGGAATTGCTCTTTGAGAGGGCTATCCTTTTGGGAAAGAGGAAAAAAGTGAATGAATATAATAATATTATTATTAATAAAAATAATGTACAACTCCTTTAGTGTGTGAATTCATTAAATTTAATTAGTCCAGAAATAGTAAAACCTATTTTTTTTATTAAGGGATACAAATGATCATCACAAATTGTCATTATTTACTCTTTTATGTCATTCCAAACTTGAATGAATTTCTTTCACAGAAATACAGTATTGAATACAGCATCTTTCTTCAAGGTAGTGTTCTCAGCTCGGATGATTTGCATATTTTTTGTGATTTCTGGCCCTGGTGATATTTTTTGAAACTTTGAGATCGTAACCTGAAAGCTGTAAATATGCTTTCCATCGAAGATGGTTTGCTAGGATAGGACAATATTTGACCAAGATACAACTATTTGAAGGCAAACTATTTGCCTTTAAAGGTGCCATAGAATGGAAAACTGAATTGATCTTGGCATGGTTGAATAATAAGAGTTCAGTACATGGACATAAC
>JAUCMS010000002.1:3682364-3695702 GCA_032357445.1 Enteromius radiatus
TTATGTAAAGAAAAACTTTTATTTTGGATGCGATTAATCGCGATTAATCATTGCCCAGCACTAATATATATAAATAGTGCTGTCAAACAATGATGAGTTATACAAAATATAACCTTTTGGTTACATAATATAAGGGTGTATACTTTGTATATTTAATATTTATACACACACTTGCATGTATACGTTTATGAAATATGTGTTATGTTTATATATTAAATACAATACAATACAATTACAACATTTTCAATAAAGAGAAATAGCCTATTATTGAAATGAAAAATATTTATTTCACAAAAAGTTGGTTTTGACTGCAAACAATACCAGTGTGACTTTCAAATGAGCAATACCAGAGTGTTCGACTTTTATGTGGGTAAACTTGCAGACAGCTATTTTAGGGAGGATTGTTCCACTCAGTGCTAATGGCTTCAAACAGATCATGAGTAGTTAAAAAATGTCTCCCAGTCCACTTTAATATGAGATCAAATATTCACTGTAGGGTTCAGATCTGGACTCTGACCTGGCCAGTATAGGCAGTGTAGTCTATTGAAAAATGACATCTGATCAGTGAGGCTTCCTTCACGCTTCACTGTGCTAGAGATGCACCGCCGCTCTGGCGCATCAACATACAACTAATGTTTTATCATCATTCATCAATCCACAACACTCTGAATCAAACATTCCATATTCTGACAAAAACATTCTGTCTTTCACGTTCTTCTAAGATGGCAGTGGGTTTTTTTAAGTAGTGCATCTGCTTAAATTGGACATTTCTTGACCAATAACTTGTGCTTAAGACAATTAAAAGCTTAGTGTTCAGTCATTTTGGGCTTGGTCTTTTTTTCCCCAGGTATGCAGCAATTTCTACTAATTTGCAAACCAAAGTCTCAAACAAGAAAAAACAAGTTTCTGAATAAATATGTAGTTTAGGATACAGTAACAGAGGTTTGATCTATGTCTTTTTCAACAGCAGCTGGTTTATAAATGACATTTTGCTTGGAGTCTTTTTTAAACCTGTAGAGAAAAAGAGACGAAAGCAAAACATGTTTAGTCTTTGGGTCTCCTTTTTAAAAAGCAGAGAGTATTACAAGTTCACAAACAAATACTGAATTAAGTCAAGTGAAGTGATGAATCAGAAATGGATATGAACATACTTTGAGTATTTTTTTCTCTGCTGACATGTGTACACAGAGAAGGCCAGCAACGTGATGACAAACAGAACCCCAAAGATAATCGCCAGAATGTGTGCTGTGAAAATAACACACCGTTAAACGTTTTTATATTATGTGCAAGTTGTGTCATTATAGTAATTATCTCTTTCACACACAGAGAGCTTCTGTAAGGAAGGAATAAGTTGAACATTTCAAAAGTTCATATACAGCGGGTAAAACAAGTATTGAGCACGTCATCATTTTTCTCAGTAAATATATTTGTAAAGGTGCTGTTGACATGAAATATTCACCAGATGTCGGTAACAGTCCACGTAATCCATACATACAAAGAAATGGAGGTTCAAAACGGTATAAAAAACCAAGAATTCACCCACTGAATTCTGTCAGTAATTAGTAAGCAATTCTGCCTCTTGTCAGTGGAGATTAATTTGACCTGCTTCAGGCCCAACTGATGGCCTATACGAAGGTATTTTATTACCAACGTGTCACACAAGAGCTATTTCATGACAGGTAAAAGCAAAGAGCCCTCTGAAGGCATGTTGTCGCAAAACATACTAAGGCATTGGTTAAAGAAGGATTCTGAATGATCCAGTGAGCACAGTTGGGGCCATAATCCAGAAGTGCATTTCGCCATAAACCAGGTGCTCGTCGCAAGATTTCTGACAGAGGAGTGAAAGAATTATCAGAGGAGTTGTCCAATAGCCAAGGATCACTTCTGGAGAGCTCCAGAAAGACCTGGAATTAGCATGTGCAATTGTTCCAAAGAAAACTTCAAGCAATGTACTCAACCGCCAGGGCCTTTGTGCACCATGCAAGGCTGTATTACAGAAGAAAAAACATGTTGAAGCTTGTTTAAAGTTTCCAAACAACATTTAGACAAGCCTGTGAAATACTGGGAGAATTATACTCTTTGGATGCCATGTTTGGAGGTCATATGGCTCTGCACATCGCCTCCAAACATATAGTGCTGGCAAAATTCATATGATTGAAGAAAGGATGAATGGAAAAATGTTCCAAGACATTCCTGAGATCAGAGTTCATAGAAATGGCCCATGGAACCTTCAAGATGTGAAGACGAATGGGCCAAAAATCACACCTGAGCAATGCATATGACTCGTTTCTCCATACAGGAGGTGTCTTAAAGCTGTCATTACCAAAAAAGTACAAAGTATTAAATATATTTCAGTAAGCGTGTTCAAACTTTTCCATTTTATTACAAAGAATCTAATTTATGAACTTATTTGTTTTGTTTTCTTTGTGTTAATTATTTGTATTTTTATCGACATCTAGTGAACATTGTCAACAGCACCTTTATAAATATATTTACCTCGAAAAATGGTAATGTGTTCAATACTTATTTTACCCACTGTATTATAATATCACATGCATTTTTGTAGAAGATCGTAGGGTTCAATTTTAAATTGGAACATTTACTTCTCATCCTGAAAATGAATAAAACAAACAACTTCATCACAAGGCAAAGTCCTTTAAAATAAACCGATTTATATCCTGCTGTAAAAATACCGTAAATGATACATTCTTACCGTTTGATTTCATTATATTGCTGTCTTGTGTTTCAGATATTGGAGCTTCACTGGCTACTATAAAACACAACCAAAAATATACATACTCTAACACATATCGATTGTACAGCACAGATTGTTTCAACAGGAAACAAGTAACAGCAAATTAACTTTATTATTCTGCTCAAGTTAATTCAGTGTTTGAATACATGCGTCCATGTACAGTACACATCTGCCAAGATATTTGTAGACCAATATGTATGCAGTCGTCACAATGATTACAGTGCAACATACATGCCTAATGTGATAATGTTACATTTTGTGTCTCTAGTATTTATACATACATCTTGAAGTGGATCCTGTGCGGAAAGATGCCAGCACTTTTCGTCCGTACAGAAGTTGTGGAGCTCTGAAGTTTTTGGACAAAAGCTTGTTGTGTTCAGTTTTCAATGTGTCCTCCAAGGCTGCTAACTAAAAAATAAAAAAAACAAGACTGATTTAGGTCAGCAAGTGCTATAGATGACATGATGCTCTCTTGTGAGAATAGTCTGACCTGTCTCCTTGAGACTCTGATTGAGTCATTGAACAAAGTCCAGCTGACTGTCTGAAAGCATGGAGGAGTTGTGAGGGACCCGCTGTACCTATAAAACCTGTCCAAGCTGTCTGGCAGTAGATGGCGCACATTAAAGCCAGGAATCTCAGTGTCTGACTCTGAAATAAAAAAATCAGGCTGGGTGATAATCATTAGTGCTTTATGCTTAACGTTTACATTACATTTACATTTAGTCAGTTAGCAGACGCTTTTTCCAAAGCAACATATCAAACCTTATTGTAAGCAATGCATTTTAGTAATATGCATAAAGGCAGTTTTCTCAATATTTAGATTTTTTGCACCCTCAGTTTCCATATTTTTAAATAGTTGTGTCTTGGCAAAATATACAGCCTGAGCCTAAAAAAACCATGCATCACTGGAAATCTTATTTATTCGGCTTTCAGATGATGTATTAATCTCAATTTCAAAAAAATGAACCCATATGGCTGGTTTTGCAGTACAGGGTCACAAATGTTGCTTTACGTTTTCTTTACATGTTCTTTGTTGACAGTTATTAGTTACTTACCCTCTATGCTGATGTCTGTTAACACAGACAGGATCTTTTCATAGTTGTCATTGTCATGAAGGCCAATCTATTGAGGAAAAAGCCAAAAGAAAATACTAAGAAATGTACTGCAAAGTGATCAAACTGCATTCTTTTACTTGGAAAACTGTACTGCAGCCAGAAGATTGTAGTTAAAAGACTTACACCTATGAATCCTCCTAACACTGCCAATCCATCCGCTTTACTAGCAGCCTCCGTGAGATTTGCGTATTTGGAGTTATAATGAACCATGTGGATCTGAGGAATGAGTAAATGTGGGATCAAGGGTTTAGTCACACATTATGCAGTTTTTTGTGTTTTAGAAATACTGGGCCGACAACATGATCTCTAAATGGTTGGCTTTGTTTAGAGAGACCATCAAACTGTGTGTTTCCTTATATCTCAGCTCACCTCAGCTGGGAAATGAACACGATCGATGGTGTGCTCTGAACCAGGGACCTCTTTAGTTCCCCAGTGGAAGTGAAGCTGGGCTGCGACGTAAACATGATCGAATCCCCTCGTGATACGCATGCTGTTCGGCAGACTCAGCTGCACTGACACAAGAACAGAAACAAACTTTTCATTTCCGAATGACCCATTCCTTAAATTAAAGTATGGTAATGTTTTTATGTCATTTATGTCAGCGACAAAAACAAATGGTAAATAAAGTCAATAAACTGTACATGTATGGTTTAAAGCCACTCTTTAAAACTGTAACGTTTTGGTCATTTTATCAAAGTATAAAACTGGCTTTCTGTGTGCATGATTTATTTTTTATTTACTTGAATAAATTCCCTCATTCTTACAAGTATGAAACATGATAAAGTCATTGATTCACTGACTCAAATGAAAACTGCATTCATTAAGAAAACAGCTATTGCTCCAAGATGCAATGACTTCATTTTTAACAGCTATTTTTGGTGAAGCTGGCAATATTCTGTCATTTGAATTACATAACTTTACCATCTTGTTTGCTGAAGTGCATGAAAGAAGGCCATACTTTAGTTTTGGGACCAATTCTCAATATTAACTTTTAACCATGACTTTTGCTATGGATTAAGGGATCTAAAACATGCATTAATGTGCTTCATATGTACTGCTAATCTGCTAGTAATATGCATGCTAATAGCAACTAGTTAAGGAACCGGTCCTTAAAGTGTTACTTGTATGCCACTTAATTATCTTAACATTTGATCCACAGGAGATATTTAAAGGGTTAGTTCACCCAGAAATAAAAAGTCTGTCATTAATGACTCACCCTCGTGTCGTTCCAAACCCGTAAGACCTTCATTCATCTTTGGAACACAAATGAAGATATTTTTGAAATGAAATCAGAGAGATATCTGACTCTCAATAGACAACAATACAACTGAAATGATCCCAGATTCAGAAAAACATTGATAAAACAGTCCAGTGACATCAGTGGCTCAACTTCAATTTTGCGACACTAGGACAATGCTTTTTTTCTTCATTCATTCTTCTCCCCTGCCTTACATCTTCCGCCATTTTACAAAGTATCACAACGGATGCATACGCTTTCCACTAGGCGTAACGTTCAAGACTATGTTCAAGCACGTGCTTTCCCCCGGATGTAAACAAGGCTGATTACGTCAAATATGTTAAAGCGTGTGTATGCGTTGCATTGTGATACTCAATGCAATTCTCAGTATTCCTAGTGTTGCAAAAATGATGTTGAGCCACAGATGTCACATGGACTGTTTTTACTACGTTTCTGGAGCTGGGATCATTTCAGTTTGTTGTCTATGGATGGTCGGATGAATCTCTGATTTCATCAAAGATATCTTCATTTGTGTTCCGAAGATGAACAAAGGTTTTGTGGGTTTATAACGACATGAGGAGTGAGTAATTAATGCCAGAATTAACAATACAAATTGTGTCAAAGCAACTTTACAGTATCAAATAGGAAAAGAGTGTGTCAGTTATGTGAAATGACAAGATTAAACATTATTTTTTTAGTTTCCCCTTTAATGGTCAAAATGCATAAAACTGGACTCGTTCTTTTTTTTTATTCTTTCACAAATATATAATAACTCTGTCATTCATATACTGACGGTCAAACTACAGTAATTTTATGTTCTTTAGTCATTGTAAGATTTTGTGTGAAAGGGCCTTGACTCACATGTGTGACCGTTGTTGATGAGCTTTAGAGCAGAAGAGCCGGTGAGATCATATCCCTCCAGTTTAATGGGAGGCAGTCTGGGCTTATAGAAAATCTTATGGGTGTCTATGTTGACTGGAGATTGAGATTTTCCATTACAGTGTTCAAATGCAGATAACCACGCATCCTGATCTGAACGAGACAAAGAAATCATTAATAACATGCAACAGCCTTAACATTATCATTTTATTTAAAACTTAACTTATGACATTTTTACGCAACGCGTTTTATTCGTATAGTGCCTTTCTAAAATCCAAGGCCATTTGTCAGAGACTGATAACAATGCATTATAATAAACATAAAAAAGCACTAGTACTAAGCACTAGATAACATAGGAACACTTTACAATAACAGTAGGCCTGCATGAATAATCAGTTACTAATGCATGTTAATTCATGGTAATGTCAGCGTACCTCAAAGTGTTACTTTAACTCACAAACGTGTAGATCGTGAAAGTAACTAAGACTGTGCTAGAAAAGTCTGCTATGATCCACTAATAAGTTTAAGTAAAATACAAACTGAATGTATGAGTTAAAAGTCATTGTGTGTCGTTACAGTATACTGCATGTATATATTTACCATGGTAACCCCAGTGGTGCTGATGAGAGGAACCTATAAGAAATGGAAAGGAATGAAAACTTGACTTAGGTTTATATATAGTTCATGGTTGAGTAATGGTGTAATGTTTAACCCAACATGACTACACTAGTAATATAAACTCATTCTAAAACATCAAAATACCACTAACAGTGCTAATATTATACATATAGGCTACATTTATTCATTTAGCAGATGTTTATATCCAAAATGCCTTTTGAATCACAACAATACAAGTAGATGCAATATTTCTTAGGGAGGAAATCATACAGGCAGCACAACCACACAACATATTAATAAAATAGTCTATGTACAAATCACCTACATAAATTCATTCGTTATACCGCCCTCACTCAATAAAATGATTCCCCAACACTGTTCAGTTGATTTAAAAAAATATATTTTCATTTAACACCATTGTGTTTGGTTCCCTATTTAAACAACTGCATTGTGTTAAACTGACTTGAAACCGTTTTGTTTTGTTTCAACTCAATATTCTCATTTTGAAAGAGCATAAATTATTTTATTAGTGTAACTAGGAAGTGGATTTCCCCTACCCATGATGCTTTGCACAGGGCTGGATAAGGAGAGTAAATCTTGAAATAAAATGTTATTTTAGGCATTTTTATTAAGCTGATAAAACTGCGAGACTTGTTAATGTTTAATGCTCTTTTATGTTTGTATTTGAAACATACTTCTGCTATGTTAGTGTGTTTGGGGGGTTACCATTGTGGTGAAGTGTACAGCATGTGCTTGGGGACCTGCTAACATGAATCACAGTTGTTTTAATGTAAATGATAATAATAATAATAATACTTTGGGCATGCCATGGATGTATCAAAACCATCTTATGTCTTCCTATTACTTTATTTTTCAGTTAAATGCTTCAGTTTGAGTTTAACAAGCATAAAATTGATCCGTTTCATTAAAACTATATTTTGTCAAATTGAGTTGACCCAACTCAATTAAATTTCATCACATTAATTTCTTTTTAATGAGTTGGGGCTACATATATTTATTGGATGGAATCATTTTTTTGAGTGCTGGATGCATTCATTAAATGCGTACAATATACATAAATGATAAATTTCAACTTCCTTGATCAAATGATTACTGAGTTAACATTGGAACTTGGAACATCATAATACCCATAAAAATGTGTCCAGTTATTCATTATGAGTCACATTTTGACTTAAGTTTTAGAAACTATTTGGTACATTACATCTTTGCTTGATAATGTTCAGTGCTTCGCTACAATCTGTATTGTTAAAAGCATTAGCCTATATAAATAAAAGTGACTGATTGATTGACATTGAAATTGTGATAACTGTATTGTAAAATAAAGCTCCAAGCAAGATTCCACTAAGTCTAACCAACTGCAAATGAATTGTGAAGTTTATGAAGTAGAAACATTGCTCTTGGGATCTCTGGGTGAACTTCAACAAACTATTTAGTGTATATATAATACCATAATGATAATATCAGACATTGCTGTAACATACTAACATGCTGCTATTATCTTCAGTTACAGTTATGGGACAAACTCTTTTTGAGCAAACCAGGCACAGGTAGATGAACGAACTGTGAGAACAGGTTTGGTCTTTGTGAGACAGTAAGAACAGTATCTTTTTCGTATCCACACACATCAGCACACTCACACAATCCCTCCTTCTTGGAGCTCTATGAATGTGAGCATTATGTGCGGCAGTGCAGGCCCTTCACTGCTCACTTACATCAGCGCTAATGCTAAACTCAAACTGCTATGCATAAAAGTGAAGAAGTGAAGGCTTGGGCCGCTGCAAGAAAAGGCAATGCTGAGATTCCAAATCAGAATAAATACTAAAATACATTTTACTTCAACTTCAATCTTTCTATTTGAGAAATTTCACATTTAATTCATTGTTTCTTTGTAATTTCTTACACATTTCTGAGTAAAAAAATTTTCAGCACTTTCAGTTCACTATTTTAATTCTTTAGGTCATTCCTGACCACATTTAACTGCTTGATGTCATAGTATGAATGAGTATGAAAGATTGATCATGATGCTTTTAGTATGTAATTCAAGTATCATTGCAACATTACAACAGTGACAAATACTTGCCTAACTCCATATTCATAACTATACATTCTTAAATATATATCAAAACCATTTATTGGATCTACAAAGAACCCTCTCCTTCCTACCTTTTTGTGAAACAGAAAGTTTCTTCGGATGTTAGGTAAAGGTTCTTCTAAGGCATCATGAAGCACGTTTTTTTAAGAGTGTACATCACGACATATCTGCAATTTGCTGTCATTCATTTTGAAACATTTGCCAGACACTGACTAGATTGCCTCTGTATAACTATGTGTTGCTTTTAAAACTGTAAAACGTTTTAGAAATCTGAGTTTGTATTTGTGGTTTTTCATTCAGGTCTTCAACCCTGTTCCTGGGCACCAACAGCCTACAGCAGTGCTTCTCAAAATCTGGACCCGAAGGGAATTCAATCCAGACTCTACAGAGTTTAGCTACAACCCAAATTACGCACATCTAAAGCACCTAATCAAGCTCCTTAAGATTGCTTGATAATATAAAGACGGGTGTGCTGAAGCAGGTTGAAAATAAATGAAGATATCATTAAAGGTTAATTTCTTTTCTGTCTGTTTTATGCATTTTTCCTACTGATGATTTCATCCGTGACGCAGAGGTAAGACGGAGGAGATTTCATTGAGGTGACTGGACATTCTTTCCCATGCTCATATTTTTACACATTTAGAGATTAATCAGCAGTTCAGCAGTGAGCCAATCAAATCATACCGCATTAGCCTCAATAGCCAGCCTCACATGCACAGTGTCATTTGACTCCCTTTTGCAGTATTACGTAGGGTAAAACTAAAAATTCAAGCTTATTTTGTAATTGATGAGGTTTTTGTCAATATCAGGATGTGTGTGTGTGTAGTTTAGGGGATTCAGAGACATCATGTGAGCTGGAGATGCTGGTACACTCTGAGAGGCACGTAGACCAAACGCTCTCCAACCTCAGAAAACCACAAACAGCTCATGGGTACCGCCGTCCAGGAATATCTGATCAACGTGTCACTTTGACTCACAGCAAGAAAAAATGTTCCTCTCCTGGAGGTCATCTCTTCATTACTGTAAATTCTGTCTTCAAAAATGTCTCAAATGATCCCAAAAGCACTTTCCTTTGTGCCATTAATTTTTATTTTCATTCACTCGTTATCAGTAATATCTTGTTTTATGAGCTATTTCACAATAAGCAAATCAAACATTAACTACTGCAACACACCATAATAAATACACCCCTTGACCATCAGAAGGTTTAAACATCTCCCAGTACAAATTACATCAGATCTTGTAAAGATAAAGTATAAAATATTTTACAGCATATAACCGATTATTTGCTCATGTAGATCATATCAATGGAATACACCTGTTCTGTTAAAATCAGAGCGCTGTACATATGGATGAAAGCCAGTAACCACCCAAAGTCAACAGTCTTAATCACACTTTCATAATTTTTTCTTTTGTATAGTCTTGCCTGTGCTGAATATGTCTATGAATAATTGACTAACCTTTTCATTATTTAAATATAAAAGATGATGCCATTCATGTTTGAGCACTTCCTTTTTTTACATTTCCTTAACATTCGAATAAAGGCTGGAGAACAAGCAAGCTTGCTCTTAGATCAGCAGAGTTTTACACACAGTTACACTGATAAAGCTTTGATTTTACAGTAATATGCAGATCTGCTCACCTTTACCGTGTTGGGCATCCCTCTCACGGCTTTCATCTTCCTCAGCGGAGGATGAAGATGCTACAACTAGCACCTGGAGATGAAGGACGAGAAGTATATCCAGCAGCATGCTGACCTCTGCAGCCCTAGAGTGTTCCACAGGTAACTTGGTGGTGTTAGGTTCTTGTTTCTCATACACATAGCATCTTAGCCTCTGCTTTAGTGACTCAGCGGGGCTGGCCTTCACAGAATAAACCAATCACAATGCTCAAGCTGCTCAAGGTTCCAAGACATCTCTCTCTCTCTCTCTCTCTCTCTCTTCATTTCTTAGAGTTAGAATGTAACCAAATCTCTCACTCTCTCATAAACTACATGCCTACCTCCTTCCTTGATCAAAGTTCAGTTGGAATAAGCTACAAACAGAGTAGCTAATTCTGTTAAAGTAACCCTGCAAAAAAATCAAAAACTGAGAAAAATTTAAGGCTACCAGCTTCAGGACATTTTTTTTGAGTTTTCTCAACTTTTTGCTGCATAAACTGAAAACAACTCCTGAATCTGGTTAAAGAAGTGACTCTTTTTACATATTTAAAAGTCTAAATGTTTAGTGTCTGAGTGTACAAACTAGAAAAAAGTAACATCCAACATCCTACAATTAGTAATAGGCTTTTTTGATTAATAAAATATATTTTCAAGCTCTTTACACAGATGCCTTACAATATGCTTTTTCATAGTGAAATTCCAACATACAAAAAAAACAAAAAAACATTAATTCAATAAACAATATCTGAATATATGTATTAAACTATTTCTCTGGTTTTCATCGAGTGTAAAACCAAAATGGATGATCTGTTGTGGCAAACAAAAGGAAGAGAAAGAGAGGTTCTTGTCAGTCTGTAGATCTAGTGGAGCGAGTAAAGCAACGCTCATCTATTTGGTGAATAGAAAGGAGTGACTTGAAAACGCCCCGTCATCATCACTCACACCCAGATCAGCTCTCTGAGTCTCTGCTGACGAGCTGATGAGTTGTGTTTGATTAGGACTAAGATTGAGAAACACTGCAATCCCAAAGCAAATAAAGGAATCCAAATTCATCATGACTGCAAAACAAAGCCCCAATGGTGGTGCCACATATACCTTTGATGAACCAAACCCGGTGTGGTTGGAGTAAACGAGAGAGAGCAAGACGCAAGCAATCTCAGTGCTGTTGGGGTTCACAATGTAAGTTGAACTTTTTCTGTGCTTTTAGCATTGACAGGACATCACTTCTCCCCAAAACTTTCATTTTTGAGAACAAAATAACTTAACAACTGTTATTCAATGCAGAGACGGTCTCTGTAATCAAAACAATGATAATCACTAGAAATTAGGATTTATTTGAATTTTGAATTCATTTAAATATAGGGTAAACGCCTTAAAATGAAGGATAATTGTTACAAAAATTTAAATCTGTCTATGTGGCAAGACGGAAATCAGCATTTGAGATGATGTAGAACAAAAACAAGCTTCATTGAAGCTTTTGCATCTATACAACACACCAAATTCTCAAAGATGAACTATTAAGACCAAGACAAGCATCCCCCAAAATGGAGACGGGAACTAACAATTGGAATTTGAATGGATCAATAGGGTAAACAGCTTTTGGGACAGAAGGTGATTTGCAAAGAAAGACAATGGCAATGAAAGACAACAGGAACTAACAGCCTCTGCAGCAATCAACTTATCTCCAAACTCTTAGAATTTCTATTACCTTTTTCTAATCTTGATGGCCGCCTGTCCTTTTGTTAAGATAATGAGACCTTTATACCAGACACACAGACCTTTCAAACAAGAACAGCTGCATTGTTATTAACTCAGATTAAGAAAAGTGGTTTCGGTGCTCTCTGTAGTTTAGATGGAAATGAGGGGAGAGGATTTAAAGAAGTGGATGTGGAAAATTATACATAAGGTGTGAAACTTTTGTCTCCGAGTTCTGTGTCTGTTCAGATTGTGGACATTCTCCGGTCCAGGCAAATAGCATTATACAAATAATTCACTTCCATCTTTTACTGGGAATAACAGTCAAACAAGTCCATTGCGGGATGTTCCTACAGTGAATGCCTAATAAACAGTCTAACATCATAATCAGGCTGAATTGTGAACAGACCAGAGTGCAAAAGGTTGAACACATGTTCAGATCTTCTGGGCAGAACATAGACAGGTCAAAAAAAGACAAAGCTGAGATATATCACTTCACACACAGGTGGCACAAGAATCAAAGTCAAAGAACAGGAGTAACAGATGAGGTGTAGACAGTCTAATAATGCTTCTCAGAGAGAATCTGTGTTTCCCAAAAGCATTGTAAGTTTAAGTACATTGTAGACCCACTGAAACCAATGGCGCTACGATCAAGTTAGGTTTATGATGCCCTTGGGATCACTTTCAGGCAGCACTCTGCAGGACCTTCCACCCTGCATACACTTATATCAGCTCTATTATCACTGAATCCATACACTGGACAAGTAGTTAGAGCAACCACTTTCACTGTAAAAAAAATAAGCGAACGTTTTGATAATAACGTAGTTTCGGGAGGAACGCTGGACGAATTAGCCACAGCTGGCCTGCATCAGCTCATCAATCTCCTCGTTACAAGCTTCCAATCAAATTCTCCCAAAGCACTATAAATATCCCAAAATCTTTCAGAAACCTCCACGCAACATTGCCGCAAAGTTCGCGTCGCCCCCTGAGCGACACTTCCACGCAACGTTCCCGCAGCTCCCTGAGCAAAACGTTCAGACAACTTTCGGACGAACATACAATGGGCCCGTGGCAGCGCAGCCCCGCCGGCCCTTTCGGTAATCCGTGCCTGGCTCTACGCACTAGGGTTCGGTACCTGCCGTTCTCCCGGCTCGCTCCAAAGACAGCACGCCAAAACTGCGTATATACTTTAGGGGTGTCCTCGAATGGTCGACGATTCGATGCTTCGATTCGAGGAGCTTGATTCGACTCCCGATCTCATAGTCG
>JAUCMS010000002.1:3716139-3740999 GCA_032357445.1 Enteromius radiatus
AAATATGTGCATGAAAGCTGTTGACACTTCTGTCAGATGTAGTTTAAGTAAAGAGTGCCTGAGAAAAATGCACTGTCATTATTCTGCTGTTATTTTTGTAACTTATGAAATTAAAAGTCTCTCAGCTTAGAAAGCAAACTATCCTGTACTGCCAGATGTTACAACATGTTTGTAGTGCACACTCTTCTATAGCATGTGAGAAGACAGCACTGCACTGTATATCTCTTCACTAAAGAGCATGCAGCTCATGAAATAAAATGCACAATATCGATAAATCACATAACTTGTAGGAAAGGATTTGCATGAAGGCATGATATTCATTTTATTCTGGAGCAATTTCCACATTACATAATCTAGGTAACAATGTTACAATTATATACATTTTATTTAAATTCTTTAGTTTCTGATTCTGAAATTTCTTATTCAAGCTTCAGTGATGCATTTATATAACTTTTCTACTAGTTTATGATTATAAGAAGGTTATCAAAATAATTTAACTCATAAATGTCTAGAATGACTATGCAATTTCTGAGCTTTAAGATTTGATTAATGTCCATAACTTCTCCAGGTTCAGAATTCTCATTTTTCACAATTCTTTAATATATTTAGGTTTTCTACAACCATGAGAACCTTGGTTCCTAAATAAACACTGACAGCTTTTGAGAAAGTTTAAGGAATGTGTCAGTTTTTATCTTAATAGCTTGTTAGTTTAAATAAATAAAAACTTGTTTTGCCATTGCTCTTGCAGTTTGACATAGTAGGCTTTTCATTAAGTTGCTTAAACATAGCAGCCTCTGCCCTCACATGAAGTGAAGTGACTTGTGGCCAGGTATTGTGACCCATACTTGGAATCTGTGCTCTGCATTTAACCCATCCAACGTGCACACACACACACACACACACACACACAGCAGTGAGAAGTGATCAACCACGCACACCCAGAGCAGTGGGCATCCATTGCTGCGGCGCCCGGGGAGCAGTTGGGGGCACGGTGCCTTGCTCAAGGGTCTCACCTCTGTCGTGGTATTGAAGGTGGAGAGAGTGCTGGGAATCCACTCCCACCGCCCACAATCCCTGTCGGACCTGGGACTTGAACCCGCGACCTTTGGGTTACAAGTTCAACTCCCTATGATACACCAGCACTATTACAGCAACACAAACCTTTTGCTCTTCCTCCTTCTCATCCTCTTCTTCAGAGCTCTTATCTGATGGTGGTGCAGAGGACAGACTGTTTGTAACATCATCTATCTTGTTCTTTACAGGTTTATTCTTCTTGCCCCGTGGTTTTCTCTTGCGTGAATTTGCCTATGGAGCAGAAGGAACAACAGTGATCATTATTGTATGATCAATAAAGCACTGAACAGCAAATTAAATTATATTAGCTGTTCACAGGCAACGTTATTGTTCCAAGATCTAATTAAACCACTTTACACACTGTTTGTTCTGATGTCACTGTTTAATCAGCGTTACTCACTGTGCCGGCCTGTTTCTGTGCTTCCTTCTTGGCAAGGTCTTTGCTCAGTAATTTGATGAGGTAGTCGGCTCGTGTCTGCAACTGCTTGGCCTGTGGCTTCTTGTCAGGGTCATCTGGAAGGAGCTGCAACAAGTTTTGTAACAATTTATCACTCAAACATCATAATTACTAATGCAACAAGGACAGAGTGTAATGGCATATTGATCAAACACCACTAATTCTCCATGCGTTTCTGCACCTTATGTGTGAGGTTGAGGTCTGGATCCATCTTGATCATCTCCCAGCTGCCATAACCATATTCATAAATTCCAATAAGCAGGCTGGAGTCGTCTTCTTTACCCCACTCAATGTCAAAATGAGCTGCCTTTGAGTGGCATGGGATTATATACCTGTATTATTGAACACACAAAAAAAAGATTGTTTAACAAGTAATTTTTCTGCCTTCACAATGTATTAAAACAGTCGAGGCTAGGGTTGCATGTAAATGCTAACATACCTCTTCCTCTCTTCAGGGTCAGCGGGAATGGCCTTGTGTAATGGTGCCAGCTCCTCCTCGTGAGAGATCACCAGCTTAGCATTGACCTGGACACCTGAAATCCTAAAGGTGGGTCCCTTAACCTTCCCTCGTCTGCCTCCTGATACGAACCAGCACAAAACAAAAATCAAGTCAGTCCTTGAAACATACTTAAACATGTCAAATGCCAAAAGCTTTGTACGAGACAGGATTTATTCATTGCCGTGGGAATGAGAGAATCTTTATTTTATAAGTAGTGTCTTATTCACGCTACTTTATGGCATCCAAAAAATGTTATAACTGCACCCATGCAATTAAATGTGCTTTTTATTTCATCAAGGGTGGAAATTATGACACCGACAACCCAGAGGCATGAATTTCTCTTCAGGATTAAGTGGAATGAGCAAAATGCACAACACACAATAACCCGGCCCCAATTTCCCTCCCTCCAGGCCCTAGTTTACACAGACTCCTCATTAATCAGTCAGTGTGAATTTGTGGTGCTCTTGCCTGAGGTTCGTTCTGGTCCACAGGGGTTCTCCCTTAGCGTTTTCAAACAGCCGTTGTGTACGGTCTCAGCCAGTCGACGCAGATCATGCTCTGATTTGTCCACCAGCTCAGCATCACGAGCGATAGCATCAAGCCTGTAATACACAAACAGTAACATCAATGACAGAGGCCAACGCACCACCGTTACCATATGAAGAAATGACAAAACACTACTAACCTTTCTAAAGGGCCACCAAACTTTTTATAACTCTTAATAAACCTGTGTGGAAAACGTTTTATAGTAAATTCAATAATCAAGATTATACTTTAATGTTGATTAGATATACATTTTGTGTGAAGGAAAATAACCAATATTTACCAAGATTATCTAAAAAAATTAGAAGCATAATTTTTTTTACAGATTTTCAATTAGCTAAATTGAGAAGCAGCAGCTTTACCTGCGTATCTCAGCATCAGTGAAACCCTTGATGTTCTCTCTTGGAATAGTTCGAGGTCTTCCTCGTTTCTTGGGCCTCTTTCTGTCGGAGACAGAATCGCTGTCTGAACCAGAGTATCGTCTGTTTCGGCTACGCCTGCCCTCATTACCATTGAAGTTTATCTGTCATTACAAAATAAAACAAAAACATGAAGCTCAATATGCGATGGCCTTGTTTTATATATTATGCAAAGACCACAAATCTATCAGATTATTTCTGCATTTTTTTAATAATACTTTATAATACCTTTTTACATAACATTACATAGTGTCATTTATCTCTTATGGACCAGTATACCAATCAACACCTTTAAATTAGTCTAATGACAATAATTCCCAAGCTGTTAAAAGACTGTATGACTGGCTAACCTGTTTAGCACACTTCCTCATGCGGGGCAGTAAATATATCTCTGCTAGCTCTTTTTGTCGCTCCTCTTCCTCAAGTCTCCTCCGCTGTTCCTCTGGGATAATGTCATCCCAGTTCTTACCGTCCCTCTCTGTATCCATGTCAATCTCCTCGTCCTCCATCATGGAGAAATTTGCTACCTGCAAGATGGAGCAAGCATTGTTTAATTGTGTGTTACTCACGTGACTAACTGGAGACAGTCCAGCACATGTGGAAGGGGAACACAGATGTTAGGTTTTTTTAGTGTATACCTTGAACTGTGAGAGGAGCTCCTCTCCTACAGTTGATGGTCCAGGGTCATTCTCTCTGGTCTCTGCTCTCTTCAGGATTTCATCAATGTCCATCTCCTGCCAGGCCAACAAGCACGTCAAAGATTAGCTTATGCACAGAAGTCCATATCCATACATTGTGTTAAACAGGAGTGGGAAATTACAAAAATCTTGTGACACAATACGAGTATGATAATATCATTTATTACATGATAATGGCATAGTTGTTTTTGCATGGTCTGATGACACAATATTTTAAACCCTTGAAAATTTCATATTTAATCGCAATCAATTTCAATATAAAAAAAAAATACTAGCCTAAATTCTTCAAGTAAAAAAAACTCAAGCTGTGACAAGTAAACCGTGAGCGATAAAATAAGAACAAAAGGAATTACAAGCAAGTCATTATTTTCATTATAATAAAGTATGTCACCTTATTATATAACCACTTCCTGTCACTGAGGACATCCAGAGAAAACTGTCTACATCAAGCTTAAGGACTGCTCTCACCCTGACATAGTTTAACACCTGCTCGTTTCAGAACTATGTACTGGAAATTTGTATTTTCTATGCACTTTCAATGTCCATTGCAATAGTGTTTATATAGCTTAATGCATCTGCTTATTCATATTCATTTGTAATTACGTTCATAGTAGTGTACACAAATTTACTGTATAAATGTAGTTTACAGCATTTATAATTCACTGAGGAGCTATGCAAACTGTTGTCATTACCACAAACAATTTTTTAGATTTCTTAATCGTACGATTATGTCTGTGATTTTTTGCGTAGCTTGTTAAAGAACTACAGCTGTGTAGTAAATGCTGCTTCACCTTCAATCTCGTGTTTGATTAATCGTGCAGCCCTACACAAAACACACCTTCCACTTCTTATTGTACTCAAATCACTTGTTTTTAAAATGCAGCACTTAAAGTGACAAGCATTCGTGATGCTACAGCACAGAAATGTCACAAGATCACAACCACAAAGCAGACAACAGTCCAAATCCAATAAAAATCGCCCAGCCCTAATGTCAAACCCCACAGACCTGAGGTTCCTGCTCCTCTCCCTCTGGTTCTTTGAAAAGTTCTTCAGCACCAAACTTCAAGATGGCTGACAGTTCCTCCTTGTTGAATGGAGTGGAACTGCAGGAAATCAAACACACCATTATTTATATATGTACACACATACCAAAATGTCACCTTTTTTCTGCAAGTGTTTCTCAAGATAACTGTACCTTGAAGGAGCAGCACCCGTGTCAAGGACAGTTTTTCCCGTGGTGTCCATCCTCTGAATAACGAGGTGGTCCAATACCATTTTCTTCTTGGCTCTCTCAATAATATCCTCTTCAACCGAGCCCTTCGTCACCAGACGGTATATATTCACCTGAAAGAGAATATTACATAAACATTTACAGTATTGAACTACACTAAATGTTAAAGAATAAATGTATAGTTTATTCAGCGCAAGGGAAGTCATGATGTATTGAATACTAGGGATAACAGTATCAAAATTTCACGGTTTGGTAATACCTCGGTATGAATGGCACGGTACGGTATTTATTGAATCATTTACACACACAAAAAAAAAATTAAGACGCTCAAAAAAAGGGCCAGAAGTGTTTATTAAACAGTTTACATGAACACTGAACATATCAATGGCATACAAATTAGCCATCTATCTGTAAACTTTGAAACAGGAACTTAAATTTTAATAACAAAAAATTATTAAACCTTCCACACATCCGATTTAAAACCCTATATTAACTGTGCAGGGTGTCAAAACTTTTGCAGACGCCTTATTTGTTTATTTTGAAAGTGTAAATGAAGGAAATATAATCTTTTAAAAACTTTTTTTGACATTATACGAATATGTAATCTGTAATTTGATGCCTTTTGGAGATTTTTCCATCTTTTCTTGGCTTCTTTATGCACATTAATATAACTTTTTACCCAAACTTTTAATCCTTTTGAACATAAGAAATTGTACTGCTATTTGCATCAATAACCAATATTCATGCAATTAAGCCAGCATGCACTACCTAACTGATATGCCAGTTAAAGGTTTTGAATAATATCATTATGTAACATATGCTGGTTTGATTGCATATAATGTGTGGAGTTGATGCTAATGTGGAGACTGACCTGTTTTTTCTGACCAATCCTGTGTGCTCTGGCCTGGGCCTGCAGGTCATTTTGAGGGTTCCAGTCTGAGTCAAAAATTACCACCGTATCTGCAGAGGCCAAGTTAATACCCAGACCACCTGCTCGTGTGGACAACAGGAAGCAGAAATCCTGCAAGAGACAACCGCAATCCTCAGTTTCTCAGCAAATTACACTTCATATTTATACATTTATACATGTATACATAATTTCCATTCACTGACAGTTTGTGAACCGAAAGCCTAATTTCATTTTTTTAATAAATACTAATTGTACCAAAATAATTTAACCAGATCAAATAGTTAAACAATTTTAGAATTCACAAGCATAATGCAATCAACACCAGAATGAATATTTGAACCCTTAATCATTTTTCACACTTTCATAATTTCACACATACCTCAGATCCCTCTGCATTGAAATGATCTAATGCCTGCTTCCTCATCTCACCCTTTATGGAACCATCCAGTCTCTACAAAACAGAAACACTTCTATAAGTCACACCTGAGCAACAAAGGAAAGGAAAGGACGTGACATGTGGCCAAGTATGGTGGCCCATTTGTGCTCTGCATTTAACCCATCCAAGTGCACACACACAGTAGTGAGAAGTGATCAAACACGCACACACACACACACCATGAACACACACCCGGAGCAGAGGGCAGCCATATTGTTATGGGCGCCCAGGGAGCAGTTGGGGGAATGGTGCCTTGCTCACCTCAGTAATGCTATTTAAGGTGGAGACTCGAACCCGCAACCTTTCGATTACAAGCCCGACTCCCTAACCATTAGGCCACAGCTGCCCCACAAACAAACAGTGCATTTAACTGCAGGGTCCTGCCATCACCTGAAATAAGAACTGCCGGTACTTCAGGTACTCAGCTAGGATGTCCAGCATCCGAACCATCTGGGAGAAGATGAGCACACGGTGCCCTCGTTCCTTCAGCCGAACCAGCAGTTTATCCAGAAGAATCAGCTTCCCACTGCTGCGAATAAGGTGCTGCAGACAATATATATATATATATATAGTTTTGGTTAGCTGTGTTTATGCAGGACAGGTTTTTCCTCCAGCTTTTGAAAAGATCACCACTTGCCCTTTCGTTAAGAAGTCCCTAAAGCACAATATTCAAATTCCCACCACACAGGTATTTTCTAGGATATCTGCTCAGTGACACTTAGTGAGGGAATTTTCATTTGGAATGTGATTCATAAACATGTTGTCAAACGAATAGTTGCTTACAAAAAAACATTTATGTGTGCAGGCAAAACAGAGCGCAACTGGTATCATGGGCATGCTAATGTTTTCCTTTACATTAAAGTTTCTCATGGAAGCACAAATACTCTGTTTAGGGGTGTTGTTAAACCTTTCTTAAGCAATAAATCACATTTTCCATGTAAATATTTTAACCAAACCATTTGTGAACTTTAAAGAAATTATTTTTTTAATGTGACATTGTGAAAACTTATAATACACAAAATAGTTGCGTTTATATTTTTATAAACTAGTTATATTTGTGACTACTACAATTTATAATTAGTGCTTTTCACCAGAAAGTGAAAACACACCTGTAGGCCTTCTTGTCTGTTGTAGAACTCGTTGTCCTCAGGCGATTTTATGAGGTAGCAGTGGTTACAGCATTTTTTCAACTCCATCATGATGTTGAGGAAGCCTGACTTGCTTCCTTTAGTGCCTTTACTCAGGGCTTTATAGTTTCTCGTCAAGATCCACCTAAACAAACAAACAAAATGTTCTATGGGCATTTAATTGAATTGAGATTGGATATAAATAGGAATTATAGAACCAAGACAGATTTTCTTCAGACACAACAGTTTGTTAGTATATAGAGTGACAAGACCAGTTACATGAAGTCAAATTCCATGCAATCTTGTAAAAGCCTGTGTTTGTGCAGTCTCTCTATAGTACTCATCGCTTTACTTTAAATGCTGTCTTACTTGTAGTATTGTTTCTGAACAGCGCTCATCTCTACCCTGAGGATCTGCTCCACCTTGGCAGGCAGAGATTTCTCCACATCCTTCTTCACTCTGCGCAGCAGGAAGGGCTCCAGCTCCTTATGAAGGCTGGTATAGCCAGAGTCTCTGCCTTTGCCATGTTCCTCTTCAAACATCTCCCACGAGTGAAATCTACAAACATGCCAGATTATATCAGCCCTTCATTCAGTGACATCTGACTATTACATTGTAATACACTGATACAAGAACGTGGTTAACTCTTCTCTCTACGGTACTCAGCCTTGACAGTTTAAAACATAAACCACAAAAGCGTTATAAGTGCTACCAAAAAAAAACACATGAAAAAAAAAACGCACTGCTACAATGAAGTCTGTGGCTACATATTGAACTGATACGACAAGAGCACACGTACTTTTCAGGCATAATAAAATGTAGTAGAGACCAGAGCTCTTTGAGTGAGTTCTGGAGGGGTGTGCCTGTGATCAAGAGCCTATGGTTGGACTTGAACTCGATCATAGTCTTGTAGAGGAGCGAATCATCGTTCTTCAGCCGATGAGCTTCATCTACGCCAATGAACGCCCAGTTCACATTTCCTAAAAAAGACTGCAAGAGAAAATATAACAATGAGCTCTCTGGTCTGATCATTTTAATTACTCTATTTTACATAGATATTAATATATGCATTAAAAGACACCTTTTAAGCAGAATTCATTTTAAATGATCTAATGACAAAAATTAGACCCTTTTTTTAAACGCCATAAATCATAAGGAGTGTCTCAGAACAAGCCGTTTTTAGAATGTGTAAAATGCGAGGCCCAAAAGGGTTAACCGCCCATAACCTCGCCCTGAGTGAACCACACACATTTAAAATTAGCATTTAAGTTCTTATTAGAGCTACATAACGTATTCTTTCAAAAGCAGAGTGATTTTTTTTTCCAATTGTTTGGTTCATATTAACAGCGTAGACTAGCAGTAGGTGCTGTATATTACACTGCTGTCATTTAATACACCAAACAAACATAAAAAGAATTATAACAAACATTTCACTGCAGCTGTTTACCTTCACAGACATAGACTGTGTTTATGTAAATTATGTGTTTAACAAACTTGTGTATTCAAGAGATCCTAGTTTGGTTCTCACATGTCATGTGACAGCTGCTTTCTGTATGCTCTGAGAAACCTTATATTAATAGGTTTAAACTAATTTGGCTTAAAAACGCATGAGACCTGAGGTATGAGCTGTAAAAGCACAGCCCTATTCAGGGGGTTAAAATTTAACGAAGCACGCATGAAGACCGTGCGCTTCTGATTCCACTCAAAATAGGCATTGTCAAAACGATACAAATTATATAAATAATGATCTATGGAGTATTTTGAGCTGAAACTTCACAGATACCTTCTGCGGAAAACCTGATACTAATTTAACACCCTATAAATAGGGGCAAAATAGGTGCCCTTTAAACTTGGCTTTCTTCTTAAGTTGTACCTTATCCTTCAGCAGAATTTCATATGTAGTAAGCAGAATGTTGAACTTCAGTCGTTTGGTCTGTGGATGCATCCATTCATGTGTCCGGATCTGAACAACAAACAGATTGGTGTTACAGTTCTGGTGAGCAAGAACGCTAGGACCTACTCATTCTAGCATTTTTATTTTTTGAATTGTACCATGTTTCTGCTGCTGATGTCTCCCAGGTAGACCACAACATTCATCTGAGGAGCCCAGAGCTGGATCTCCCTTTGCCAGGATGTGAGGGTAGACAGAGGCACCACCAGAAGGAACGGCCCGTAAAGCTGGTGCTCATTGAACAAGTAATTGAGGAAGCTGATAGTCTGAATGGTTTTGCCCAGACCCATCTCATCTGCCAGGATGCAACTGTTTCCTCTGGAAAATATGAGTGATGAAGAGATTAATGCAATAATTCACAACTGTGGCAATCTATATATAAAAGGAAACCAGGGTGATGTCTATTCGGAAGAAAGCAAACAGACATACTTGCACCAAGAATGGGCCATCCAGTTCAGACCCTCCAACTGATAATCTCGCAGCTCCAATCCATCTGCGCCAATGTAGTGAGGCTGCTTCTTCATGGGTACAAACCGTGGCCTCTGTTTTAAAACCTAAAAGAAAATCCAACATTTAATGGGTTGGAGAGTGGCCCGTTTGATTTACTTGTTCAGATGACTGGCGTCGAATTGCCGTTACCTTACAGTCTCTGGAGGGAATGGTTTTGCACTGATTGCGACTCATGTATTCATCAATGCACTTTTGAAACTTTCTGGCAATAAGAGCACCGTCTTCCCAGCTGCACTCGGAGTATGGCAGCCCCTGCCATTTACAAAGGTAATCTGGATAACCTGCTGCAGACTTCTGATTTGAATGCCCTGCAAGATTAAGATAACAGAAAAGGTAAATTAACACTCCCAACAACAGACCTGAAACAAAGACACTAGGGGGCAGCTTCCTCTTACCGATGATTCTTTCTACAAGCTGATATTGTGAATGCAAGTCATCCATAAGCTCCTGCTGACAGTTGAAGTACTCCACATCCTCAGGCGAGGCAGATTTGAGCCTACGGGCGACAATTTAAGAACAAATTAGTATTGAATGCCATGTTACCCAAAAGGAAATCAAGTGTCTTTAAGGAATAATACCATTTCTTTTTCTCCTGCTCTTTTTTCTTGAAGTTGTCCAGTTTCTTCATGCCCTTCACATTCTGTTGTTTGAGTGTCTCCTCTGTTTCCCAGGTGTTGTGAATGTGGGACCAGTTCTTCCATTTCATCAAGTATTGCACCTCTCCTGGCTGTCTGTTGGGGTCAAAGTTGACATTGGGGTCTCCATCTGCCTCTACTGCATATACCGTGGTTACGGCACCAGTTGCTGTTAAAAAACAAGCACACAATTTAACATGTCTGCACATTTTTCTCCATAGATGATAGAGTCCACATAGTTTAACCTGCAGTCCTGCTCATTAAATGTGATTCATTCACACCACAGTCTGAACAGTTATTAAATACAAAACATTCATGTTTTGTTCTTACCTCCTTTCCGGCCTATCCTCATTTCCATAACTCTCTCCAGTGTCTCAAATTCATCCTCCTCTGGTGGTGGGACGTCCTCTCCGCATACCTCCACCAGGTCATCTGAGTCAGTCTTCAGTTCCTCATCTTCCTTGTAGCTCACATTTACAGTGGCCTGCCGCCGAGGTCCCGCTAGAGCTTTATTATAATCATCCTCTTCATCTGAAGAGGAGCGGGAGGGCTTCTTCTTGGGAGCTTTGTTATTTTTCCCATTCCTGGCATTAGCCCTGTGAAAGATGAGATGAGCAAAGATTTATTCAGCAACAGAAAACTAAAAATGGTATCATGTCAGTCAAAATGTGTGCAGAAAAAACGCAAACCAAGCCAGCCACTATAAATTTTATTTTACATGTGCAAATGAAATTGTGCAAATTTTTTTTTTTTTTTTATAATTTAAAATAAAAAGAATGAAAGTTCATTTTGACTTAATGTTGACCTGCGATACTGAATGTGACATTGCGTAGCCCAGCCCTAATAAGGTGCACACTAATGCAGCAAACAGAATTTAAAAGTGTCAAAGAAAGACACTACAATCTTTACACGCACTGACATTGAGAGACTCTGCTGGTTACTGTATGATGATTGAATTTGTGAAATGGCCTCAAACAATTAGTAAATAAACTGCAGACCATTATGTTTTCTAGTACACACACAGATTGCATGTTCAAACAGTGCTGCACAAGCTTGTGGTGTATCGGTTTTTAGTCAATAATAACAAACGTATACAGCTCTACGAACACATTTATTATAACATTCACATATAATGTTCAAATTAGGATCTGTAAATGTTTTGAAAGAATTTTCTTCTGCAGCAAGTCAAAACTGCCAAAAAAATATATTTTTTAAATTAATTTTAAGTTAAATTGTGCTTTGTTGAGTTATAGGTATAATTTAAAAAGATCTTTAGGTGTTAAGTAAATAGTTTTATTGTTTTGTAATTTTATTTTATTTTTTTAAAGCTAGACAAAATAGTAAAAAGCACAATATGGCTATTTAATTTATGCAATGGTGGAAAAAACTTGGCAAAATATATGGGAGAAAAAAATGTCTTCTGTATTCGGCCTTGTTTTATTTTGTTTGACTGTGGCCAAGAATTTTCATTTCGGTGCATCCCTACTAAACAATGGAAGAGTATTGTGCATAAAATAAAGGTAAAATCAAGATTAATGTAAAATGCGTACTTGTTTGAAGGTTTTCTGCTCTTGACTTTGTGACTGGGCTCATAGTCTGACACCGACTCGTCACTGTTCTCTTCCTCTGCTGAAGAGTCAGACGAGCCACTTCCTGAACCAGAGCCCGAGTCAGAGTCTGAACCAGACCTACACATAAACGTCAGGGTTAACCAAATGTAAACCAAATGCAGAGCGAGAGTGTCATCTCATGATGCACCAGTGTAGATAGTGACCACTCCATACAGACAGACACTCACCCTTTACTCCTGCTCTTTGAGTCATCATCTGACTCATCACTACTGGAAGAGTCCTGCAGGTAAGAATACAAGACACGCTTATAAACAAGAGGTGTTTGGACAATCTTGCAAATCTGTGATCCTTTTACAGAGTTTATTTTTACAGTGACGCAGTAAGAGCATGCAGTACCGCGTCTGAGCCAGTGTTTGAGGAGCTCTGCTGCTGGAGCTGCTGCTGTTGAAGCTGTTGTTTCCTGAGCATGGCTGACCTTTGCACTGTCAGGATACTGGGATTGGACTTCCAAAACTACAAGGAATTACAACAACAGGGACATTTTCAAATAAACGTTCCATTCCAAATGCCTGTGAAGTGCCAACTCGGTGTTTCCCATTAATAAGCTAAAATCTGGCACCCGCCACGGTCTAATCTGTCCCACCACGGCTTCATAATGAACCAAAAACTTTTGTACACCCCTCACAATACCATTTGACTTTTGTGCCATTTCTTTGGCAAAGCAAACATCTCCAAACAAACAATAAATGGATAAGAAAAGCTGCATATTTGTCTGCAAGGTAACTGCGTTCTATGTATTATGTCAATTTAATGTTTCATTTATTGCTAGTTGTCATAACAGAAATGTAACTTTATGACTGCCACAGAGCGTAACAGTAATATGCTCAAATGTGTAGCTGAAATTGCTTTATATTTCTACATGTTACACAAGTTAACAGGATAACTACGTATAAACAAACTTTTTAAAAAAAAAAGGTAATAAGATGTCATTATATGAGTTCTTGTAGAGCTTTCTACCTATTAAAAGTTAACATTTGGTTTGACCCTTTTATTTCCTTCATCCTCATCTATAATTTTAATATTTCACTTTCTTTAAACCTTTACTGTCTTGCATGTAGAATGTCAATTTTGATTTCATGTGGACTTTACAGTGCACTACCCCTTGCATCTGACAACTTTACGCAAAAGCTTTATGAAGCTTACCGCTGCTCCATCAATTTTGTTATCTTGATCATTCTTTTCCTTGGATTTCTCAGAGTCAGAGTCTGATTGGCTTCCAGAATCCGAGCCGCTTCCTGAGTCACTGCTCCCTGATTGGCTACTGCTAGAACTGCTACTGCTTGAACTCGAGCCCGAGCCCGATCCTGACCCAGACTCATCATCTGAATTACTGAGACACAAAAACACAACATGTCAATTCCTCATCATCTGCGCAATTACACGCTGGTCATTTTGAGCAGGATACTACTTGATAGCAACGTAATAAAACTGCAATTATCTACTTAATTACACGTCACATTTCACACTGCGCATGTAAGAACATGAGCAAAGTATGATGTTATTCATTATTCACTGATCATTTAAGTATCACTTCCAATAAATGTTTAGAACCACAACAACCTGGATTAGGAAACATCAACTGCAGAATAAAAAAAAAAAACACTGACAAACAAACAGCTTGAGTAAGTACAAGTTCAGAATTCAATGCTCTGCTGTCAAACACCATGTCAACAACAGATGCTGGCATTACATCAAAAGTAAAATGGATCAGATTATTGTCTATGCAAATGTCTTCAAGGTCAAAAATTTTCATTTTCAGACAAATTACTTTATAATTTGTTAACATCAAAACCAAGGTATTATGATTACCTGGACTCTCCACTGCTGTTGCTGACACTTTCATCCTCACTGCGTCCATCCATCGCAATCAAATATTAAATATTAGTCCCTGATGAGATCCTTGCAGTCTGTGTGCGCCACTTAAGAGCAGCTCACCTAAGAAAAACAAAAATTAAGTTGTGATTAGAACATTCCAACAAATTGAATGTTTTTATCAAGTTGACTTATCTTATGTTTGCCAGTAAACATTACTGATTTCTTTCCACAAAAAACCAAAACAATACTGCTGAAACAATTTAACAGATGGATTTCAGAAATGTTACAGTAAAAGTATTTATATAGAAAGCTTTGCATTTTGTTTGTCATTGTAAACACAGTAACAGAAACGCACGTGTCCGGGGTAAACTGTAAAACTGTAACATATTTGTTTGCGTACATACTGTATATTATTAGTTTATTCTTCATTATTGCGGTCCTAATGTTGTATACCAGTAAATGCTTCTCAGAGAGGATTACTTATCTACTTCCCCTCTTTAAAACACTACACCGATAACAGAAAAAGGCCGAATTTACTTAAGCGGCAAACCACGTTTTGTCTCCACGTAAAATCTACAGATGCATCGTACAGAACTCTTATGCAAAGCAAAATATTTTGTACTCTTTAATGAATGAAAGTGATCCGTGTGATGTTGACCGCAGAGGCCTCTAGAGTTCAGGCCTAAAACGCCGTGGACTTTCCTGAGCTGTGCGGCGCCCTGAAGCAGCGCTATGCTCGGGCACAGCTGCGGAATACCCTCGGGTCACCAGTACATCTAGGGGTGTTTACAAATACCCGCTGTCAAGAAGTTCATTCGGAATAAAAATCACGTTTCACATCATAAACCCACATTTTAAGCCTATGTTTTGATCGTTTGCCCCATTAGCAGTGCTGGGTTGGCGCTACATTTCAAATCTTTCATTAGTCTCTTTCTGTCGTAGCAGGATAGGCTAACTTAGCTTAGCATGCTAAAAGAGAAGCGCGTGTTAGCTGTTTGGCTACCGGTCGCTAACAGACTCACGCTACTGGAGTACACTAATGTATAATCTACATTAGATTGATAATATAGTAACACCTAAACCATATTTGGAGAGAATCTTCCCAATTATCTTGTTATTTGTTTGTTTAGCCAGTTATCTCGCATGCTAAGCTAAACGAGCAGCCTCACTCAATTGGAGTTTGATTTTTATGGGACATTCTGCTTTGAATTCAGCTGGCTCGTCTTAAGCAACTAAAACAAACCTTTATACCAGCCAACTCGTGGGTTTTGTTCTATTATCGGAGCTTTCGGTTGAATTTAGGCTGTTTTCCGTGTAATACTGTCTGATCATCACGCTGTTGTTGACTCCCGCACTGCGCTTCTGTGGATCCGCCGCTCAGTTTGTTTTCATTAGCCCTTAAAACTGCCAAATACATAATCGCGAACCGTATACAGACATCTACCAATGAATACCCAGCCAGAACGGGTTTCTCAGCCAGGACAATCTCGATGTTCGAACGAGAGCAATCCCGTTGAAGGTGTTTTTCTCTGTTATTAACATTACCTGTCTGCCCTGCGCTGCTTTGGGTTCTTTCTGCTGATAGCCGCTGTCGCTCGGGAACTCCACAAAAACACTTTTAGACTTTATTCTGAGATATGGGATTCCGAGTTTACCCCTCCACGGTCGAAAGTGCCTTGGGTTTAGACGCTAGGCAGTGTTTTGTATTCCATGTGCCGGGAAACAGATGGGATAGCAGGCATATTTCAGCTGTAAATCCTACACCAGCCGGTCTCCGCCATGACGCGCTCGCGCACACAGAGAGAGCGAAAGCCTGCGCTGTGACGTCACCGATCTCCCGCGCAACGGCAAGAGCAATATTTGGATTAAGAGAAGGTGGTGGTTGTTGCCTCATAACTATTTACTTTCTAATAAGAGGGGGAAAAGTCCACTTTAAAATACTACATAAAATATATCCTGTTAACACAACTGTTTCCAAATATGTTGATATTCCTAGAACCTGCACATTTTGTGGCAACGCAGACGGAACCTTTAGTCAAGTCACTTTTATTTATATAGGGCTTTTATCAATAGACACTTTAATACTTTGATTTTTTTTTTTTTGTGAATTTGGTCAAAAGTTTTGGCTTGATTTGTATTCTCATTTAAACAAACCCCCTATATTTGCACAATATTGTAGCTCGAAAGAGCCTATTTGTTATTACTCTGCCTTACTCAGAATTTTCCATTTTTTACTTTTACTTTTTACTTTTTAATTTTGTTTGGCAAATTTTTCATCCATAAACAAACATTTATGGGATCAATTCCCACTCTTTCAAATTTTCTGATTGGGGTTGAAACTAGGCTATATGACTCATTTTGGAGGGACCAGACGTAGTTTTGCCATATAGCCTATTATTTTTCCTAAACAAAAATATAATTTATAGCAAACAAAGCTTTTAAGCAATAAGCCCAACCGATGACAACAAAGGAGTACGATTTGTTACACACTTAACTTCTTTGATGTGATGTAAATATTCTTTATATGTATTTGTTAATTTGGTTGTTTCTTTGTTTTGTAATTGTTAATATATTTGATTACTCTAAATGTGTGTTATGTTTAAGTTACATTTTCCAGTTTAGCAATAAAAAATTACTATAATAATAATAATACAAAAAAAAAGTATATACATATATATATATATATATATATATATATATATATATAGGCTACACACACACAACAATTTTGACTTAACTGTTTTTCTGTTTGTTACAGTCTGTTATAAGATGGACAGCGCCTTACACCTCTGCTACACTTAAAGTCTGTTAACCTTTTATATGGTGAAAAACAATTTAACAGCATTAAAAACTATTACAATTTAAATCATTACATAGGCCTAATGCTTAATGTGCTTTAAATGTAAAATATTTAGTTCTTCTTTCATCATTTATATGAGGTAAAAAACGAAGTGCTTGTGAAACAAGCATTTTTTAAGTTGTAAAATATTTTGTAATATAGTGTATACATTTGACAGGATGCAATAGGCCATGGTTTTAGTCATTTACTTTCACTGTAAATTTTCCTATCAGTGTACAGTGAGCAAACATTGCCTTGTCCACCCTTTAAAGACTACAGTACAGTTAATGAACTTTAAATTATTCATAATATTTATCATTTTTGAGCATAATTTTCAGCATTAAGATCCAAACTGTCCAGGTTATAAATTATTATACTGTTCAAGGTGCAAATAATTCTACATACACAGCCAAGTATGCCAATCTACTGATTTTACTATTCTTAATAATAAAACAATTCTTTTAATTTTTTTGTTTTGCATGTGCTTGTTCTTTGGTTTTCAGTTTATCAAATGTAAAATTTGCTGAAAAATGACTTAGTCTTGCTGATTTAAAAATGAGAGTAGAGTTGTAAGCATATACTGTCACGCTTGTCAAACTTCATTTGCACCTTGAATAACAAAAAGATGAAGAAAAACATTAAGATAGACAGAAGTGACTATAGGGGCTCTGCACACTATTGTCATGGGAGTCATGTGACTTGACCTACATTTCATTTGGTTTCCATTGTTCCTTTAAAGAAAGCCTTTACGAAGTCAGAAGTGTTGCACATTATGAAAAATGTTGAGTGAAAACCAATTATGTCTAAGTTTTAATTCTCACAACTAATTTATTATTTACTTACAACAGGATTAACACTGAAAGATCATCAATATGCATCAAGTGGAAATAAATATAATTTAACCAGTTACAATTATAAAATGCAAAACATGCATTAATGCATGAAATATGTAGTAGTGTATATGTAGCATACAGTGGGATTTAGAAGACACGCTCTTTTTTGTATTCGTTTTTTTAGTTTAACATGCGTTTATATGGCATATTTCATACAAAATGGTACTTAAAGATGCTTTACAAAAAAAAGGAAATGAACAATACACAAAAGACACACCATGCTGTTTAATAATGCAATAGTGTAGGATTGCAGAAAAAAAAATTAACATTGATTTTTGTTTTGTTTACAAATGCATATATGAGATGGCAGTCGAGGTACAAGGCTTACCAAACACAATGATACAAATACTTCAGCTAAAGTCAAATGTTTTTAATAATATCGAAGTTAACACTTGTTCAAAATGCAACATTTATGTTATATTTATTTGAAAAATAACAGTTTATTTAATAAATATACTGTGATTCAAATATGTTCATTTTAAAATACAGAAATAAAATTATTTAAAAAATAAAAATTCCGAAAGAAACTGTTGATTTAACTGAACAAGAGAAAATTGCTAACAATACCTTTGTCTCATAAATTCTATAATTTTTTCCATAATCATTCCATAATTAAACCAATAATATTTGGATGAATGTTTTTGCTTTACATTAGCCTAAATACAGCTGGCATTTAGTGCTTTACAATCAAACATAATTATTGAGGAGGAAAAGTGTAACTGTATGTGTTTTTATTTGAGATAAAATGATTAATTTGACAGTTCTGTCATCCTGCAAACCTTTAGAAAGTTTGCTGAGGCCCTCTTCTGGCCTTTACGAAAGCATGCTTTGCCAGGTCAGTTTTTAATGGAGGGCATTTACACATGCTTTTAATACGATCAGGAAACTATGAAGAATGTAGATAAGCCAATATTTCAGATGCTCAGTGCATTAACATGACATGTTTCTCTGATGAAATCAAATCTCTTATATTTATGCATCCGACAGAAGTGACTTGAACCATTCATTCATTCACCACTCGTTTCTTGGGAAGACGATGCAAGAAATACACAATGCAAAGAACAGTGTTTTATTAATATCAAATAAAACCCAAACTCTGACAAAAACAAAAGTTCAACTTTGACACTGCAGAGGGTAAAGGAACACTTTGGGCTGGTTTCCCAAACAGGGATTAAGACTAGTCCTAGATTAAAATAAATGTTAAGAGCTGTCTAAACTGGAAAAGGCTTGCACTGAGATATCTTAAAATACACCATTGCCATTGTTTGGTCTTAAAATGCTCACAGATAATGCATTTTTGTAAGACATGTTTCTTAAATGTCCTAAATTAGCAAAGGTCTAGTCCTGGCTTAATCTAATTCCTATCCGGGAAAGCGGCCCTTTAAGCATTAAAAATGTTGAGAACAGAAGATAACCGTGCATTCAAGTATTCTATGACGAACTAAGACATGCCTTCTGAATAACTCGTGTACGTCTTACTGAAGGCACTGCAGCCAGTAGTGGTTTCTAATGCATTTTTATTCATTAAGAGATTAAAATTAGTTTGTATCCTTCTAGGCAGGAGCAGTATTTCATTTATGACTATTATTATGATAAATAGAGAATACAACAGTTGAACTTTTTCAGTGCGTGACAGGTCTTCAAGCTTTTTAAGTGTTACCCTTATCGGCTCGGAAATTATCAAGGAAGTGTATATTCCTTAGTGAGAATTTCGCTATTCACAATAAAATACTTCAAATCAAAATATGCTAAATAAAAATCTAACCCTAAAACTCAGTTAACACGAGACGTACTGTAGTATCTCCTTACAGCTTTTATCCCAAATCAGGACAGCAAACCAGCTCACGTTTTGGTAGTTTTTGGTCAGAAACAATGTGACTTCAGATGAAATGACTGCTGGCACGACTAGCAAGCTGATTCCTGACATTTAGGCCTACCTTATATTATTTCTGAATATAGACTTGATCTCATTCGCTTTAGTTTAAGCGTTGTATTCACTGCTGTGAAGATAAATAACAAATTACACTGTTCCAGTAATGTCACTAATTCAGTTTAGTTTTTTTTTTACAGTGGATTTCTACCACATACATGTGAACACTATGTAGTTAGGAAATTAAAACGACAACAAAACAATTAGGCTTAAATTAAAAATCCAATATGTAAAGAAAAAACTGTAATAAAACATCACCAACACATCACAATTAATAAATATATTAAATGAATTAACCTAAGGTGCTTTTTAGAGCATATTCCTAAATATTATTTTATTGTTTCAGTCATCCGATCAGCGGTGGTTAGTTGACTGAAACGTTAAAATAATGCGTCAGATTATATTAGATTAGAAACAAAACAAAAGAATGAAGTCGGTTATAGTCAAGCATTATTCAAAATATTACAGGAGGAAGATACAGAAGAAAAAAGATGCACGAGGAGTTTTAAAAAGCATGAAATATCTGCAATACTAACAAAGATCTTAAAGGAAAATGCAAAGGTTTAGAACAAATATCTTCTGTGATGAAGCAAAAGGGAAAATCCTGTTATTAGTGCTTATCGTGTAAAACCATGAAAGATTGTCTGCTGTTCAAAAATGATTACTCAATTTCCCCTGGACTTTGGTTTTTATAGCAGTGTTATCAACCGTGTGCATTGTGAAGGGAAGCGGACAGAGTAAATGTCACAACCTTCATTAACATAAAGATTTCATCCACAGCATTCAATGTCATTGAAAACCATCCGGTGAGTCTCCTGTAAAACATCGATTAGAGAAATGAAAAGGCCATTAATGGTTTCTCTATGCTAATGTTAGTTTGGGTTCTCGGAGATAAGCCTCTCAGAGTCTGTCTTAAACATCATCCGGATTGCGTAACAGTCGAGATCCTCACCTGACACAAGTTACTAAAGTCAGCAGAATAACACGAGCGTTAGGGGAGAACAGAAGACTGGATGTAGCACGGCCGTTTTCACACTCACAAATAACAGTAGGAATTCAGCTATTAAGACACGCCATTTATTGCTAATCCTGAAAAACCTCACTATGAACGAATCCCCTGTAACATACACTTTTACAATAATGTGTATTGTGTGGATAAAGGCGTAGTAAATCATGTCATTATTTACTCACCCTCAGGTTTTTAAAGAATTTTAAATGATTCTAAATGCAGTTCTTTTTCATACAAAGTCAGTTCAAAGAGAATATCCATTTGCAATTATCTAATCATTAAAATACAGTAAACAAAATGAAAAAAAAAGCTCCGGGTGAACTGTGTTTGTTTGCAGAGCTATAAAGTGATTATTTATATTAATAGCACTATATAATAACATAAAGACATATTACAACAATGGTAATTTTCGTAATATTTATGGCTTCAGTTTTGTATATTGATGAATGAAAACACTGGACCATGAACAGTGCCATATTTCTCAATCACACTAAGCCGTACTATGATTTTGATTTTTTTATTCAGCCCTACCATATAAACAGTGCTGGGAGTAACAGAATCAAGTCATTTAATTACAAAATAAATTTAACTGTAATCCGTTACAGTTAATGAGAAAATAAACATGTAATTAAATTACAGTTACTTTTACTTTTTAATCTTAAATCTGCATTTAACCTCAGAATGACCTCGAAGATAAGACATGCTTAAGTCTGAGTCTGTGGTGGCTCTGCTTTAAAAGTCTAAGAATGCTTTTGTCATGTTAAAACTTGTCCGATTTAAAAACATTTATTAGAAAAGTAATCAAATGTAATCAGTTACATTACTATAAAATGTAATAGTTGCACTACTTATTACAGCTTGAACAGGGTAACTGTAACTTATTACATTTCCAAGATAACCTTCCTAACACTCAATATAAACAGTCTTGTTATATTCCAAGTCTCCTGACAGTTTTGTGCGACAGACTGGGGACACAAAGGGACACAAACTAAACTTTAGACGATTCACAGATATCCATAACAGATTTCTGACAGTTCCCTACACAAACTTATGGTTTTCAGGCCTCTTTTGGCAATAAAAATGATTACGTAAAGACACCCAGAAAAGGCGTGGACTAAGTTATTTCTGTTGCTGTCCTTAATGAATATGCATTTGTAGGAGGACGCAATATTTCTGCGAGGGAAGTATCAAAAATACAGATTGCAGAAGTCGATTCACTGGTATTTGCGCAATTATTTAACAGACAAGAAGGCATGTCTTGAGCCATTTTGCCCTTGGCATGGCTGCAATACTTGCATCTTACATCTGAGCTGCTCTTGGTAGATTGCATTGCTCGTTGTGGAAATGAGCAGTGTCTGTGTTCTATCACGTGCACTTTGTCAGTAGATCAACCGCAGAACCTTGCACTCCCATCTGTGCCTTTATGAAATGACTTGCCCTGTTCAGTAAATCTAGAATATCACACACAAGCCATATGTGGTCAACATTTCCTGTCAAAAGAGCTGCAAAAAAGTTTCTCCAAAAATTCTTAAGATGTCAGGAACAACACGAGGGTGAGTATAGAATGACAGAATTTGTTTTTTTGAACAAAATACTTTAGTTTCCTCTAACTGGGCCTCATGATTTGGGCCTTAAGCCCAAAGTATACTTTACTTTTGTATGTGTACATGTACGGTGTAAGGTGCAGTTTTTTCGAAGTATACTCGGTGCTGCCACCTTGTGGAACAACTGATTAGTGCAAAACTTAATCAATGCACATGCGCGATGTGCGCATACAAAGAAAAAAATGGTGGTGCGTGTACAGCACAGGGTGACTATTTTGGTGAAAAAAATTGTGTCAAACACGTAAAAAATTAAGTATACTTTGGGCTTTAGCAAGGTGACCATACATGCCATTTTCCCCAGATATGTCCAGGTTAGGATTTCTATATTGCCTAAAATATTTAGGTTTTGACCGTGTTTGCGTGTGCAGGCCGATTGGTGTATGCCATCAAAGTACCATAAAAGCTATAAAGAGCAGAGCAAATGGCTCCTTATACTTTCAAGCCACTCTAGGTACTTTGATGTCAAAACTGATCGGTCTGAGCAGCTCCACTTTAAGTCAAACACACCTAATATCTATCTGTATTTGCATCGCTTTGATCCCACATTCGCACACGTTAGGATTGGTCCATTACGCACAACGCCTGCATGAAACTACTTTTCGATCGCTACCTTCAGCAAGTATGAGCAATGCCAAAACAAATCCTGCCCAGGACGTTTCTAGGAAAATGGCACATTTGGTCACACAGCTTTAGTAGTGAACTGCCTGTAATCAGAGTGGTAAAAATCATCGCAGCCAGACAACTGTGGGCAGGTGGACGTTTTTGAGAGCTCATGTCTTGTTGCGGGTGAACACACGCTCGCCCCTCAGATTGAGATGCTGTAGCTGGTACTGCAGCACTTCAGTGTCCGCCGGCTCCCTGAGGCTCATCTTGTCCAGGTTGAGGTAGTCCAGGGATTTGGAGTACACCCGTTTGCCCTTCAACAGGCAGAGGGGCAGGGGCCCGTGTAAGGCCTTGCTGGGCTCCCCGCTCACCATCGACTTCAAGCAGCCGTCGCCCGAGCTGGGCATGCGCCGCCTCCGGCGTCCGTTGATGGCTGGGATGTCATACGGTTGGTAGTAACGGCTTTTGGCTTTGTAAATCCGCGAGGCTCGGTGCAGGCTTAAATCCACAGGTTTTTTGATGGGGCTGGGCAAGGCCTCTGTGTTGCTGTTATCAGGGCTGGACCATTTCTGGGCTAATTTGAGAAGCTCCTCACCGGTGGTGAAGCCCACTAGATAATTAGAGTTCATGTGGAGGATCTGGTATCCTGAGACAGTACTTTTAATAGGGGAGCAGGGAGTGCTGGAGCACCGGGGTTTATCGGCTTCTGGCTTCAGGGTGGCTTTGACCTCAGCAGCAGGCAGAACGGATATGGGCGCCCTGGACACTCCACTGGCATCCATTTCCATCTTTAATGACATGACCTGGCTGAAACACACAAGGAGTTATGTTGGGAAAAAAATGTATATATTATGCTACAACATTTACAGTTACAGCCTATATTTCATCATCATTTACTTTCTTAATGCGCAATCTGCTTTTCACAATGCAGACAGTTTTAAAGAAGCTTTATGCGTTATGCAGTTATGTCTCTGTACTTTATCATAGAGCAAGGCTATCATATTATCATGGGTGGATAATATGATGATTTGAATCAATGCAAATCGCCCACCCCTACCTCTGTAATTTGCAAAATAGTCTTAAAAAAAAATAACTTGAAAAAGAATCAGGATAAAAATTGTGAATCGTGATTTCCCCAGAAAAAAATCATGATATATTTTTTCCATATCGCCCACCCCTACGCTCATCTGTGTTAGCCGCGACACAAGGATATGTCTTCTATGTGTATTTAATTTGAATGAAAACAGTGCCTTTGTGTGTCGCAGCTGACACAGAACAGCGTACGCTATTTGCGTATGCTTCATAATGTTATGGGTGAAGCACTGATAGCAGATGGACTATTCTGATGATGTCTTTCATACTTTTCTGGACCTTGACAGCGTACTTTACTTGGCAGTCAATAGGGACAGTCACAAGCCTCCTGGCTCTTTAAGTGTATTCCGAAGACCAACAAAGCTTTTACAAGTTTGAAACGACATGGGGGGTAAGTGATTAACGACCAAATATTTGCTTTGGGGCGGAGTAAACCTTGTAATTAAATAATGTGATATTATATGGCAGAACATTGGCACATTTAACAAGCAAATAAAAAGTAGCAATCAAGAGCTGTCCGGTCTCAATTTATTCTTTATACTCTTAAACACATCACTTTTCTAAATTCAGAATTACGCTTTGTAAGGTATGTATACAACTTTTTTATGTGCCTTGAAGTGCTGATTAAATACTAATAACAATAATTAACTAGTATTGTTACATGATTTAAAAAAAATTATTTGATTATTGGTGTTTAATTTTGCACTGCATTTAAAGCACAACAGTGCATGAATAATGCTTTTATGATTATTGACAGTGGGTATGGAAAGTATTCAGACCACCTTAAATTTTGCACTTTTTGTTATATTGCAGCCATTTGCTAAAATAATTTAAGTTTGTTTTTTTCCTCATTAATGTACACACAGCACCCCATATCAACAGAAAAACACAGAATTGTTGACATTTTTGCAGATTTATTAAAAAAGAAAAACTGAAATATCACATGGTCCTAAG
>JAUCMS010000002.1:3744756-3756552 GCA_032357445.1 Enteromius radiatus
TATTGATTTTACTAGGGGGCAAAAAAGTTTCATTTTAGGTGTCCGGTCATTTTAGACCGGTAGGACCATGAGTGTGACTCTGAAATAAGGAAGGCACAAGGTTAAGAGAGCTGAAGAGGTCTCCTAACATTAGTTAGGAATAATAATATGGCAGCAAAAAGGAAGAGACAAACACTTTCCAACAAAGATGACATTGTAGTTAGGCTACATGATGATTTGGAGTTGATAAAACGATACAAACTTGATAACATCCTCCACTGTACAACTCTAACTGCAGAAGTACTTACATTTTTTGGCAAATTCAGCAATGCGCTGTTGATGACACAATAAGCGGTGTCTTACAAATTGTGGCACTAACCCCACCAAATACCTGCCCATATTGTCATGCATTATTGGCCTTTCAGCCGTGAATACAGGTGTCTTCAACAGATGGCGCCAGAGCACGATATCACATAGTGATGCGTTGTACCTCCTTTTCCTTCCTTCTTGCAAAATTATTACTGATGCTTTGTTTTCTATTACAGTTGGAGTAATGCTGTGAACATGAGATCAATGGCTCCAACAACTCCAGGAAAGCCCACAATCCTCATAAAAGTGGCTTATTTTTGGAATATGGTTTAGCGGTCAGTTTGAAGTCAATGAAGTGCCATATATAGTCGTGGCCAAAAGCGATGTCTTCACCCTTAATAAAAAAAAGTGCATATTCCATACTTGCTTAGAGTCAGTGGTTTTATTTGTGATAATAATGCAATGGAACATGCTAAATAGTGCAGTCGTAATTTTTGGCCTTGCTGTCATATTATGAACACATGCAAAAACAAGAGGACCAATGAAATGTTAGTAACTTATGTTGTAGTCAATGTGCCAGTGTTGGTAATTTAGTGACTTCACCTCCCCTTTACATGTCATCTAACTCTCAGAGTACACCGTTAGGTTAGGTTTAGGGTTAGTAGAATAAGTTGACATATACTTGGAAAGTTTCTGATAGTATGTTGCATGTTGTGGACTCATCAAAATAAAAGTGTTAGAAGATGTTAAGCAGACAGTTTACTATTACACTAATGGCTGCTATTTGACACCACAAGTTCACTGGTCAATATAGATAAGTGAACTCACCTTTATTTGGTCATCTAGTAACATTAAGTTACCAGTTTTAATTAAAAGAAAAAAATCCACACATCACTTTTGGCCACGGTTGTATTTGGTGGGGTTAGTGCCACAATATCTAAGACCCTGCTTACGGTGTGATCGATCAACACTGATCAAATTCACCTATGTGCGTCTTTCTTGTTATCCAGAAGACCTTGACGGATTTCGTTATTCTCAGACAGGTTTTCAGCCCTCTTTCAAATTCAAAAATAAATCTGATATGAATTGGATATGTGCATTTGCCATGTAAACAGACAGATTTTATAATATTTTCCTCTGCCACTGCCAGAATGTTGTTAAAATAAGCAGCGGTGGCACTCAGGTTGGTGCTTTCCACGGTCCATGGTTTTCCTGCAAAACTGGGCTACTTTTACACTCTTGCTGTGCAGGTTGATTTGTAGTCCACAGGTTAGGGCAATCTCCACATGCAACACTTTTTTTGTTTGAATGGAACGGCACCTGATGGATTCAGCTGGTTTTGTTTTGCAGACCTGGCAACCATGTTTCTGCGTCAGCAAGTCTACTTTGGATTGTTTTTGTAAGGTGTAAATGCAGATAATGGTTATGGGTCACTTCTAAAAGATGATGTAAGCTGGATGTTCAATTTTGGATATCAGAAGTGGGCATCAAGGCCGTAAATGTAAATGCAGCCCTAGTCCAGTGCTTCCTAAATCTGTCCTTGATGTCCAATTCTCTTCCTGCAGGGCCATATTTGATATAACCTAGCTTTAATCCTGATCAAGCTCATCCAAACCAGCTAATGAGGGTCTTCATGATTACAAAGTTACAAGTTGTGTTACATTAGGACATCTAGAACCAAAATTTGACAGAACCAGGTACTAGGTAATTATGCAATTAGATCAGAACACAAAATTGGGGACAGAGAATTAAAGAGGTGGCTACTAATGAAGTATTTCAACCACTTCTTTACAGTATTCTAATGCACAGTTTAGATAAAAAAAAATACAAATAGCCAAAGTAAATTCCCAATTTACACAACATTCATGTTTAATTTTAGTTTGATGTTAACATAAGGCAGATGTCAGCTGCAGTGGAGGGAAAGAAGTGCAGAGTCCGATTGTACTTAAATCTACACGTTAAAAATATGATTCTAAACAAGAAATATCACTTTGGACCTTGTTTGATGAAGCCCCAGAAAGTGCTGCATTCATTTAATATTCCAAAAGAATTAAAACCAGCTGCAGCAACATGTCATACTATGACAAGCACAAGAGCTTTTACATTTTATCAGTCAAATATACAAGATAAATGTGTAACATTCTTCTGAACCATTCAAGGTGAATGGAAAAGCTAAATAAGCCTACGATATGATTGTAATTACAACAATATGATATCTTGGTGTACTGTGTTTTGGTACCAAACGTTCAGTGAGATGTTCCTTTAAATGCAAATAAAAGGTACAGCTAATTATGACGAATTCCTGTCACTAAAAGCAATGAAGTGAGGCCTGTAACATGCTCTGTGAGTTTTGGTTCACTGGGTCCAGTTAACGTATATATCAGCTGTCCATAAGCTTCGCATGTGGTCCCCTGCTTTGATAGTCATGTTTTTGCCCTTGTTGGGGGTTTGCAGATGGATGTCATGTATGAAAGCCTGACACGGGTTTTGTAGCACTCTTGTTTTCTAAAGCAGGTGTTGCTGTGCCGCTGGATTGTTGCTGGGTTTTAACAGCAGAGTCATGAGATTCAGGTGGCGGAAGGACGGCAATGTCGGGGGCAGGCTTGGGCTGCTTGGTCTCTGAGCTTGGCCTTGAGGTTTTCCTGCTACTCGCACCATGCTCTAAAATATCTGCTGAAACGCCTTTGGGTTTTCTGGCTTGAAAATCAGCTTGATCTGAAAGTGGGGACAAATACATTGAGAAAAAACAAACAAAGGGACACACTAGATTCTAACAAGTATGTCTTGAGCTACTTAAGCAATTTTATCTGATAGTGTTTCCATTTCTGATGAATAGCAGGTTATAACATGAATAACACGCGATAGGAGTCAAAAAAATGCATATGTGTTAATACAGAACGGTCATTAAACATTTGGCTTTCTTCTCGTAATATTGCGACTTTATTCTCATAATATTACGACTTTAATCTCGTAGTTTTAGATTTGTTTTTTTGGGTGGCATTAAAATGCCGTTGTAGTATGCTATATTGATTGAAATATCCATTTTTATCTGAACATTTAAATTGTATTGTATAAATACATCATGCATTTAAGAGGAGGGGTGTTAGTACCCTGGTTAACAAAAATGTTTTTACATGTGAATAATGAACTTAAATGTAGTAGTTTGTTCCAATATTTCAGCAAGAATATTTGCTTTCAATGCAACATGCCTGATGCACTCTTTTCTGGTGACCATGTCTTCTTGCCAAGAGACTGTGTGAATGGACAGGGCAATACTTTTGCTGGAGTGTAAGTGTTCAAAGGAGCCTTCTTTGTAGGCACAGCTGAGAACGGACAAACAGAAAGTGGTTAAACCACACACATTATTCAGTGGCATTCAGTGTATAATATCTTGACTATACCTGTGGAGGATGCAGATATTTCCAGTATTGAATCATGAGATATGGCTATGGAGGCGAGGAAGTCATCCACTTGTTTGAGAGACAGGGAATTATGGAGGGTCTCCAGGGGACAGATTGAAGGAACCATGGAGTACAACTCAAAACCTTCAATGAAATATACACCAGAATATCAGAATCTGAAAAAGAAAGACTATAAAACATCTTTAGCTAAAATAATCATTTAGCATGAACTAGAACTTAAGATCTTGGACACATGGGGTTCCATTTCCTCTGAAAGTGACAAGCAACAACACCGTCAAACATGAGTTTGAGGTGGTTAGGATGGAGGCAGATGGGTCATACAAAGAACAGCTCACAATACCTTGAATCTACCAAAAACATCACTTGGTCAAGATGAATTTATGAAGCGGAAATGGTAATCGACCTACCTTATCTACATTTTTTTTTTTTTCGCAGATGAAACTAGTGATACAACATGATTATGATTTGATATATTCACATCATGCAATTTGGCACAAGATGTCTGAATATAAATCTTCAAGAATCATTCTAATAAAAGCAATAAGCAATGAGAGGCCATGCATTACAGTGGTTCTCCCAACTGTAACTCACAGTCTTTCATGATTTATTGTATTAATTCACACCAAATTAATACATAATCAACAGTTATATAATAATATAAAAGACACCAACAGTTATATATAAAATAACCAATTCTTCTGACAAGTTCATTATTTATATAATGTGCAATGCATTTTGAGTATAAGAAAAGCGCATAATAAAAATAAATATATATATTATTATTTTTATGACAAATGAATAAAAATAGTTTTTGCATTAATCAGCCTGTTCACAAGGTAGTTATTCTAAAGGCCTGTACACACCGGGATCAATATCGTGCGCGAATATCGTCAGCATTTTTCATACCCAAGCGATTTTCACAGACGATGAACGATGTAAGTTTGCGCTGCGCAACTTTTTATGCTTCTGACACTCGCTTGTCACACAGAAGAAAGAGGGAGCCAGAAGAAGTGGTTGTCAAAAGCCATTCACACGCTTCTTTGTTAACTGGCAAAAAACATTGATAAACGTCAGCAGCGGCTCTGGCGATAAAGAAACCAACGAAAACAGCAGCTCTTTAGCTTCAATTTCGGCAATCTGATTTTGTCGGACAGATTTTAATGCAACGTTTTTTGTAAATGACACATTGAAGCGTCATGTTTTACGCGTCAGTGTGCACCCTCACATCGGCGCCCTCTGTTTCTAGTCACGAGGCTTTACACGTTGGCGATATTCGTCCCGGTGTAAACAGGCATTAATCCGTTGCAGCGCGTCAGTAACGCTTTAACGGACAAAAACACAATAATAATGCTTTGTTTGGTAAGTTACCTCGTAAACATGGTCTTAAATGAGTTATAAAGTCCTAAATGACCGTAAAGAGTTGGGAGAAAATCAGTCTTTTGCATCATCAGGTTTTAAAGTGACAGCACTGCTTTTAACACACCAAGCCGACGACAAGCAACCAGCTGACGATGTTGTCGCGACGCATCTGACTGATTCCTAAAATTAAGCATGTAAATCACAATACAAAAGAAAAAAAAATTACTTTACAGCTCTAGTCGCGGATTAAGTTGTGTAGCTTGAGTAAAGATTCATTTATGCATATACAATTTATAGTTTATGTGAGGATTGTTTTAAGTTCACTTAAAAGTTTCTAATTATATTTTTTAGAACTTATAATAAACCTATGCAAAATGTTAAAAATAATAGCTTTCAGTTGCACTGTAACATTTAATTACTATAATGGCTAAAATTGAGGGGAAAAGGCATTTAATAGAGACATCAGTAGTAGCATTGCATTAAAATACTGGCCATTGCTAATAATAGGCTACTTAGCAAAAGGATGCCATTAAACACACATTTAAAATATACCATCTTTATATTGTTTCTACATTAATTTGGAGGTTCAATGTAAAATAGGAACAGGACAAATGTGTGAATTATTTTTTTAATTTAAATTTATAGATTCACAAAAAGCACTTACGTTAACCTTTTATAGATGTTGGTGTTGATAATAGTAGTTAATTTTACTGCTGAACAGACATTTTAATTTTATTTCAAATTTTACAGGCCCCTCAGAAAGAGATCGGGACGGCCACTAACCCCTTGGCCTCCTTCAAAATGTAATTTCCGTAATCCAGCCCTCAAATGAAACTAATCGAATAGCCCTGTAATGATCTTAAAAAAAACTAAGTCACTACAATATAGGCCAACAGATTTTAGGCAATGTTCAAATGAATAGGTTTGGTGACTTACTTAGAATCGTTATTAAATGTGAAGATTGTCTCATCAATTATTTAAAAAAATTGAAAATGCTTCTGCGAATGCAAGGAATAAACTAAAACGTACAAAGCTCAGAGGATAGTTTTCTCATGGATACATGAAGTAAAACAATGGACATTTAATAGGAGAGATCATATCGGACTTAGAGTTTGGTAAAGGTCACAATGGGCTATAAAGACTAAATCTAAATACTTACAGCACAAGTTTGGGAACCAGAACCAAAATAAAATAACAAACACCAATTACACAGGATAGAACGAGTATATTAAGCATGATTAACACTTACCACTGAACATACTGGAAAACACTGACCCATTTAGAAAAGCAGATCAAAAGAAAAAAGCAAACAAACAAACAATAAAAATGATATGCTAAAAATGGGCAATTTTGTCAACTTCCAAAAACATCATCTTAGAATTTACCCACCTTTAAACACTACTACCATGTTATAAATATTCAGAGATACAACAATGCTTTAGGTTACATTTATTCATTGAGTTTTGTGCATACTATCGTATTTGAAACTGAAAATACAGAAAACACGTAAAGTAATAGAAAATGCTAAAATGTGCTGCTGGTTAAAATAAAAAGTGTTAACATAATATATCTAAGCGCAGCAAATTCTGATCACCTAATAATTCAATATATTTCATCAGTATCTAGAACTAGCTCATTCAGCCACAAATAAACAATCAAATATTAGCTAACACCAAAATATGCCACGTTCACAAAACTGACAGCAATCTTTGAAATCCATGTAAAGAGCCCACCGCGCAGAGCAGACATAAAAATCTGGGTTCCTGGTGTGTTGAAAGGGTATTTTTAGTTCTCTAAAATGAATCTCTCATATTCCCTGTTCTGCGCTTGATGGAGGAACTCCAGAAGAACAAATAATAAAAACTCAAAAAAATTGAATGTGAGGGGAAGACATGTACTAGGAATGAACAAAAGCAAACATACCATTGGTTGGGTGTCGCGCAAATGAGATAGAAAATCTTTTTACAGCAGAACCACGTGTAGCCTCTGAGAAAGAGAAAAACAGGTACCTGAAATGTATAACAGCTAACAGAAAGAGGGTTAAAGAAGGGAAGAGTCATGCAGGAAAGACGCAGAAGAAAAGCAGAGGAGTGCTTGTGTTAAGTGTTTGGACAGCCGTAGGGATAGTGATTAAAAATCAAAACAAAAACGTTCCTCGTACAAAAAACCCCCCCACACCATATTAACCCTAGAATGCATAATGGGGTTAAACTGACGCAACTGAGCAGTAATTATCACTTTTGGTCCTGGAGCCCCACAGCACAGTGTATATCTTACACATGATTCACATAATCTTAGGTGTCTCCTAAGAAAGACATACAACAATGTTGTGGGTCCCCAGGACCAGGACTAAAGACCATTTAGACAAGAGTGTGGCATTTTTTTTATGTAAATGTAAATGGTGTCCTTGTAAATAGCATCAAAATCCACTGTAGATGTATTGAATTTTGACTCATATACTACATTTACACTCCATGGATTGGTTTTTCATATTTCACCTCAGTGAATAGTATTGGATAAATCGGAGTAAATGTTGAAGGAATAGACACATTCAAACTTGTGACTGGTACTGGTCTCAGGCCATTAGTAGGTGTAAAATGTCAAAAGCAAAATGCAGAATATGTAGGTAATAAAGTAAACAGCATTACGTTAAACGTCAAACGTTATAGCACCTGAGCAAAGTGTATAACCAGATTTTTAAACAATGCTGTGCTCTTGCAATATCCCTGACCGGGAAGTATATTGCAAAAAATTTCCATAGTTTCTGGTATGAATGTGCCTAGAGAGCCTAGACTTACCCTATTTGGGGACACCACACTACTCGGATCAACAAAGGGTTAATTTTATGCCCTCCTAGCAGCCATAAAATGTATAACTTTGAGATGGAAGGCTTCTAAACCACCTTATCATCTTATATACCTTTGGAAAAAATGATTTTTTTTTGATAAAGAGTCACGATTTGTTTGTTAAATACTGGGGTAGCTTCCTCTCTTATTTGGGCATAACAGGACAGAATGTCAACATATCTAATTTTCTCTGTTTTTTGTTTAACTATTTATGGTTCATTGATGGCACTAAGGGTTGGAGGTCTGGGATATGTTATAGGGCAGTGTATATGGGATTTTTCTATTTAGATTACACTGCATTTTGTATGTTTTGTACTCTGTAACGTGGAAAAAAAATCCTTATATGAATCCAAAATAGGCCATTTTGCCCCCATTATACATTCATCTAAGTCTTTTTAGACTCTATGTATGCATAAGTTAAAGTGATATAATTGTCGCTATGCTTTCTTTTCTGATCCACAACAGCACTGCTGATCCATGAACACATCTACAACAGTCTTGATTCACAACACCAATTAGCCATGGAATCTATCATTTGCAGGTAACCAAATACATATATTTAACAAAAAAACAGGACATAAAAGTTACGTTGATTTCGATTTCTAATAGCTACAAAGTCACTTTATTGCAAATGCAATTAAAATCTTGCCACTGAGCAGTTTATATCACACTCAACTAGTGACTAAAATTATGTTTTTGGCTCAGGTAAGTTTTATATTAAAATAAATACATAATTGTATAAGTGAAATCTATTTACCAACTATAATGTTTATTGTATAATATTTCACTGACAAATGTTCACAAATCATCTCTAAATTTGTTTAATGCATGTAAACAAAATATTCTTAAATCTGTTCAAAACCCATTCTTGCTGTACTCTAACTCAATTATTAATTCAGTATTGTTTTGTTAACATTTGCTGGGGAATTTCTGGCTTTCATGATTTTCTTTAGGATGTTTATGTCATGTCTGTATTCAAAGATGCTGCAGGTGTGGCACTGAAAAAGGGAAAAACAGCAAACCCAGAACACTACTGTAGTGTACTTGAATAATAAAAGTCATTTTGAATTTTAGTTTCTGCTGTAGATCTCTAATACTGCCTACTGCTGTAATGAATTGAACCAAAATAACAAAACAAAATTCAAAACTGTAAAATCTTAGTAAAATGTCCTAAATGAAAGTTTGTCACTAAAATATACCGGAAATGTAAAGCTTAAATTAAATGTGTTTATTATAAAATGGAACTGCTGGTTTAATTTGGACCGCATTGCCATGTTTTAACGTTTTAAATCTATTTTAAGTAAAGTTTTGCTTGCATGGACTTTCAGTGTAGAAGCAGAAAAAAAAAAAGTTTGTTTTAAGGATGAACAATGGATATATATATATATATATATATATATATATGTTTTATATAGCTTTTTGGTGACTCAAACAAAATGTTTGTTATTAAATTACATGAAAATACCACTTTATAGCTTAAAATGTCACTTTTGACGAGGATTGCATGATCTTTGAATAATTTCAATCTTTAAAAGGTAAAATATGTAAAATGTACCTAAAGTATACTTGCAATAGTTCCACCTTAGCACAATCAAATACACTAAGCATGACATTAATTGGTCTTCAGCACTACTTCCACACAATTAAAGTGCATTAAGTATAAAATTAGCAGTTTCAATTTAGCCGACTTGAAGTACAGCAGTTTAGTGGACTAAAAGTACAATTGCAGGGAATTTTCTTAGGTACGTAAATATGAAAATGTATTTGAAGTATATTTCGTATGAAATAAATGTATTTCAAATACATTTCAGTATATTGATTTTTTTCTAGGGTACATAAAAAAAGAAAGCATGAAGTTAAATATTTTTATGTTACACAGGACGGGACACAGAATTAATTAAATTAACAAAATAATTGCATATTGTATATCTGTTTTTTGAGGGAGTATAGACAACAGCTTATTATATTTCATGATTTTTCATGAAACATATACTATGCACAGATCATAGCATACTTTTCTTTCAAAAGCATATGAAGTGCATATTCCAAAAAAGGTTGTTGTATTGTAGATTTTGCAGCATAAATACATCGTGCAGGGCGTAACGACAAAAAATGACTTATTTCAATGCAACCAGTTGAGAACGACCCAAGCTCTGGCGCTTCACACTGAAAACACAGATATTAGTCCAGGATTTCCTTAAAAATAGGGACGGGGATTCACCATTAGAAGGTGTGTGTGCGAGTTTGCACATACCATCTAAGAAGCCAGAGGAGGTCAGCTTTTTACGGTGTGCGTGAGCGTAATCTTGTAGGTTAGGTGCACTGGAGGAGCCGCCCAGCACCATGGTGCTAAACAAGCCAGCGCAATGAGACCCTGATGGGAGTTAGAGAAGATACATACAGCAATCGGGTGTTCCCAGAGACACACCGCGTAATGCATGCAGCATGCATTTCTAGAAGATTCTTGCCACAGAATGAGTAGTGCAGCCTCACTGAAAGCATCCCATAATGACAGTAATGTCTTTTGTCATGGCAACCTAGTAAAGCAAACTGTTCTTCAGTGGTCCTCAATTTTAGAGTTTGAATTTAAAACACTCAGCGACCAATAAGGTGTTAGGGTCACATATCAAGTATTACTGACACCATACCCAACTAAAATCATATTCCAGAGTGGACATATCATTTACTTTTTAACGATTTTTAGAATGGGTATCAAATCAATCTGTATGGACAGAATGCATTTTGCTGTAAATGAGCAGAATATATTTTCATTAACAGCTGACAACAACAACAACAAACAAAAAAAAGACATTTATCCTTTATAGTATTTAAGCACATTTTCACCACTTTGTAGACTCACTCTTGTTTTAAATAGTAAAATATGAAAAATCATTGATATCCACATATCAAAGCAAAAATTAAGCAACACAAGCTCTTGTGTGAAAGATCACTATCGAAATGTTCACGGACAAAACATTCTTTCTTGGTAATGTGCTACTTTTCCCCACCAATCCAAATTTTAGTTTTAAGGGTATATGAATACATGTATATCTAAGAGCACTTTCTAGATCCAGTAAATGGTCAACATATTTTGGGCACCCTTTTGTCTTTATCGCTTTTCCACTGTCCTGCAGTATGACAAATGAATGCTTTCTTTAGTAAATACAAATACAATTGCTATTATAAGCCATAAAAAATAGAAATAGAATAAAATGCATGTGGAGTAGGGCTGGGCGAGAAATAACTAATAATAATAATATTTAAAAAAATTAATAAAAAATATCCACCAAAGTGGAACAAAACAGTGAAATTAAGATACAAAGAGACTTACAAATGAGGACAATGGAAGCAACCAAAAATCAACAAAAGAGCAATGATGTACAAGTGCTATAACAAGTCTCAGTTTGCTTAACGCAGCAGATGTAGCAAGGTTTTTTTTATTATATAATACAAAAAAAAAAAACAGAATACAAAAAGAATAGAGCAAACTAGTGTTAAAAGAAATTTTTGCTTTTGTTAGTTGCATTATCAATCAATTAACTTTGATATAGCGCTTTTATCAATACAGATTGTAGCAAAGCACTGAACATTATCAAATAGGAGAATAGAGTGACGGTAGTGTATAATGACGAGATTAAACTATTTGTTAAACTATTTGAGATTAAACTATTTGTTTTTCAAACGCAGAGACGGTCTCTGTAATCAAAACGACAACAATCACTAGAAATTAGGTGTCCCCAACTAAAGGCGCTTTTCCACTACACAGTACCAGCTCGCCTCCGCTCGACTCTGTTTGGTTGTCCACTGTGTAAAAGTTGTACCTGTACCGGCTTCCAGGTACTTTTTTTCGTACCACCTCCGGCGAGGTTCCAAGCAAGCTG
>JAUCMS010000002.1:3764998-3778035 GCA_032357445.1 Enteromius radiatus
TGTTTATACATTGACCCGCGCATCACTGTTATAGATGTATGTTAAAACAAAATACATTTTCATTTAGACTATATATCACACCTAAAAATAAAATGAACTGAACTTTGAACTAGATCATGAAAAGTGTGAACTTGCACAACACTGGCTTTAAGGTACAGAAATTGGCAGAAATGACAAGGAGGCAGCTTTTAGCAATACAAAGCCAATAATTAATTCATGTATTTGTGTGTGTGTGTGTGTATATATATATAAGAGCAGTGAGTGATTTCCTTGTTGTTGCTGTTTAATTAATATTAAGAAAGTACTGTCACAATGCACAGATACTTTACTCAGTTTTTTAACAAGATCCGTTGCACCCCTAATATATATGTGTGTGTAGAATATACATATGCAGCATCTATATTTGTAAATACATGCTTAAGACATTTTAACTATTATCAGGGAAGAATAGTCATTAGCCCCTTTCACACGGTCATATCTGTAAATTGCCTTAAAATTACTGCAATGACTTTACTGAAAAATTCACAAAGGTGCTGTTCACACAGGTAACAATGTTCTGTCTTTTTACTGGTAAAGCACTATTTACACATCGCTTTCAAATCACCTGTAAAGTCTGTCATTTCTTATCATTAATCAGAAACGACCTCTAAACTGCTGTGGTGTTGTTTGTATAGACAGTCAGTGTTTGGTTGATGTTTTCAACTTTGTGTCAAATATTCAAATTAATGCAACTGCTTTTGGCCTGAACGTCAAACTGAACTTTCCATCTGAACTACACAGCAGAGTAAAATGTATCATCTGCTGTTAATAAATGTTATGATTATTACATACTAGTACCATAGATACATATATACAGTATATATATACACATAGATGCCTCATTAGCGACTTTCTATAGGGTCGTTATACATTAACCATCCGCCATATTGTAGTGGTCTTGACTTAACATCATTCACCAAAGTAATCGCTGAATATTTGCAAGATGCCACATTCCTGCATAACCGATGGTCTGCAACGGCTCTTTGCGAACCTACAGTATAGTGAATGATGTCAAGTGCATGTCTATACATGCCTAGGCAAACGACTCTGTTGCTTGGTTACATGCATTCTGTCACGGTTTAAACTGAACTGTCAATCACCTTGTAACAGTTAACAAAATCCACACGTTTAATTTAATTCCCTACCATTTTAGAGAGAAATGTAGAGGCATGTTAATCAAATGTCTATCATGCAGAGAACTCTCTTCATAGGTTTGCATAATGATGCAATTATAAGTTAATCACTAAACATAAAAGTTCAATGTTGCTGTAGATGAACCATAATGCGTAGAAAAAAAAAAAAAAGAATAATAATTTTTGAATCAGGTTAGACATTGATTAAGTATCACTCAAATACCTTTCTCTGCCTGTCCACTGGTCTTACATATCCACCATGTTTATAGTTTTTAAACACCGTTTTGTAGTTCTAATCAAATCCTTGTGTGTTGTGGACAATATTAGCCATTAGAGTGTGCATCGATCTGCACTTCGAATTTCAAAGTAGTATAACATACGGGAATCTTTGGCGTACTTTTTAACATGCTATGATTTGGGACGTACTAATTCTATTTTAAAATACTATTTAGGACGGATAATATGCACACTGGGACACAATGTTACAACTGCTTATACCAGTAAATTGTCTGAATGAATGTACCAGTATTTTTAAAAGGAATTTACTGGTATTTTCCAGCAAAGTCTGTATGTGTGAAAGGGGTTTATTAACTGTGAATGATAATTTGATCAATTTAAAACCATTAAAAGCATACTGTATAACTACTTACTTCCACAGAGCCGATCTTTTTGGAGCGGGGAAGCGGGGACTTCCTGTGAATGTAGATGGGATCTGACACCATGGGGCGGAATATCATAAGAGCTCGATCTGGCTCATCACGTTTAGCACCACCGGCCTCCTCATCACTGTCATTATGGGATTTCTTCTTGGAGCCTTCATTCTGAGACACATTCAACATTTGAGAATTTCAGATTAACAAAAAAATATGCAACTTAGAAAAGCTCCAAATGAAAACATTTAGAAGTATATGTATACTGTATACAGCAACTTTTAATTCCTCACAAACCCAGAAAATGAAGAGGAAATGAAATATGCAGAATAACTTACAGGAAACTCCCATTCAGACACACACACACTCACTCTCACATCATTAGTTAGTACAAACCTCTCTGGATGCTGGTCTATATCCAAATCCAGATGGCAGGTTTTTATCTTCTTCACAGCCTTTAGCTCCTGGACTGAAATGAAGCTCCACATGGAAACGATCTTCTGATGAAGGATCCTAAAAATCCAAAGCCCTCATTTACATCCTGTCTGTTCTCAAACATGATGCAGTAACATGCATATATAAATAACATTTGAAGAAAATTGTCATTTTACACAATTAATGATTTGAGTGTCTTACATAAGCAAACCAGTTGTTGAGTGGCTTGAAACAAATGCGATTTCTTCTTATACAAAAAATTAATTATTTAAAAAATATATATATATATAAATAAATAAATAAAGCAAGCATGTCTAAGGAAATTTGTTTACTGCAGATGGTAATGTAGACTGACCCTCTCTGTGACAGGTCTGTGTGCCTCAGGACAAATGTGCATAATTTTCATTCTCTTCAGTTTCTTGAAATCATGTAAATAATTTAGCTACAATCAATAAAGTCAAAAAGGTCTGAAATAATCGTCCAAAATTTTCCCGTTGCAAAAATAAATACAACCTCACATTGTGTCAATCACATTTACACACTGCCGCCGAAACTTTCGCCCATTGAAAAAAAAAAACTGATCAGGTTTAATTTTCTGCATTTTCACATCCGTAGCAAGAATTTTGATAGGAGAGGATGACAAATACGAAAAATGCATAAGAATATTTCTCAGTGTGCAAGGTGTCTTAGTATATTTATGAAAGTTGACCTAAAAAAATCCTTAGAATATTACTTTTTAAAATTACAACACAGCACATTCATTGTATTGTAAGTATGACTTAAAAGTTATAATGCAAGTTTTACATGTTCAAAATATGGCTTTGTATGTTCATCTTGGATATTTGTGTTGTTTAAAAGTATTGCATGTGTGTTGGCATGCTGGTACCTTGTTTGGGTCTTCATAGAGCATGATGACTATCTGTGTCATGTAGTTCAGCTCGCTGACTATTTTGAGGTAGTCCATGGCTCTCTTCCACTGCTCATCTCTGGCCTCCTGGGGATACAGCCAAAAAATTCCTTCAAGTAGAATTCAGTTTTGCGCAGAACAACAGCCAGAATATTTCAATGTACTTTAAAAAGATGATACTAATAAGGGCATACATCACAGAGGGCTCCATAACGCAAGATAGACAGCAGAGAGTGAACGTGACTCTCACTGGTGAAGTAAAGTCTGGTCCGCACATGGCGTTCTGGAGACATGACTCCTCTGGAATATCTGCAGACAGAACAATCAACCCAGAAAACCTTTTGATTTCTCCCAAAACCTGAAATATTTACAAAACGCCAACTCATTTCAAAAGCTAATCCACCAAAAATAAATTGTAACATCTGACCATTTTGCACCCTGTTATTTAGTCCAGCTCAAGCACTGAAATAGACATCGTCTTACACTGGGTGCAGCTTGTTTACAGTGTCATCGTCTTGTGTCCTCTGTAGATCAGAGCGGATCTTGCGAATCAGAGGTGTACAGTAACCTTTGGCTATGTCCAGTTTTTCAGCTTGGGAAATACCATATTCCTGACAAGAGCAAATAAGGACAGTTACCAATTTATACAAGCTCTCATAGTTAATTTAATTGATATTTAACCAACAGCAAATGGAGGAATTAACTAAAAGAACCTGTGGGATGACGATGTCAGCCAGGGCTTTGGAAAGCCTGTAAATTTCCATGGTGTTGTCCAGCTTTAACGAGCTGTTGTGCTGTACATCATATTTGATGCAGTCATAGATATCAGGTATCTTGCTGATGTTGTATCGGCCGTTCTTCATCTTGAAATCCTTCTCTAGTTTAGACCACCGACGCAGCATCAGCTCTAGAGTCTCACTGTGGTACAACTGGATATCTGGAGAATGTGCCAATGAGTCAGAAGCAACCAATCACACACCCTCTGTCCAAATCCCAGCCCTCTAAATACGTCAGCCATCATGATGTCAACATAAGACTCTGTAACAAGCTAATATTTAAATTGCATCTTTATGAAAATAAATTGCAACAAAATAGATGCACTATCAAAGACTTCTTTGTAAGCAGGATTAAAATGTAATTGTTTGATGCATTAATAAAGCATGCATAGATATTAACATCATGTCTACCTGCTGATTTGGGGTCTTCCATTCTCTGGCGGATCTGCAGTGTCAGGTTCTGGATGAGGGAGTACACCTTATCACAGGTCTTCACAGGGTTTTTAATCATCTGCATGGACTTCACCAAAGATGTGCTGGAGGTGGGTGCCAGCTAATCCAAAAATAAAACATCACTCACAGTAAGAGAAAAATTCTGATAAAATGGGTAGACATTTCTGGGATGAGTATTAGAGGTAAAAATCACAGTTGCATAATTTCTATAAATTTAGTGGTCTAATGAGAAATGCTTTTAAAATTATAGTTCTCAAATCTAGTGATGAGCGACATAGCGACCAATTCTATTAAAATAACGTTTTGTATCGGCCGTCTTTAATTTAATATTTAGCAATCTTAAATATGGTAATTCCAGATTCTCCCAGACCTTCTCATAGTCTTCAGGCGTGAAGTCTCTGTCCTTCTGCAGAATCTCATGAAGTCGTGCTTTGACCTTTTGCTGACAGCTGCTTAAGGAGTCGCTGTCGCTGTCCAGCAGACCATTCATATTTGCACTCTTTACCATCTGCACCAGGATGGGCGTCAGCTCGCCTTCTAATGCCAGCAGGCCCTGAAGAAACAGCATCATGAGACCCTTATGAGAATATGAGAAATAAGCGTACTAAAAAGTCAAAATGACAATTTTTTTTTAAATAAATAGGTTTTCCATTGGTGTATGGTTTGTTAGAATATTTGGCGGAGACACAAGCATGTGAAAATCTGGTATCTAAGGGTGCAAAAATCTAAATATTCAGAAAATTGCTGCTCTATAGATTGTCAAATTTGGACTAAACCAACACTGAATAAACTTGACATCATCGTCTTCAACAGAGCTGTTTATAGCTGAACCGAACTTGCATCATAATTGGTAAACTTCACTGTTATTGAACTCCATAATGGCGATCTTGTCTTTAGAGCTGCTATACATTTGAATTGGTTTATTTGATGAACTTCCTTGAAGATGCTTTGAAACATTCTGTATTGTATAAAGCATTAAAAAAGGGAGGCTTCATAAACTCACAACTATAGTTTTAATAAATTACTTTGAGAACACTTAATCTTTTATATTCACAACCCAAAGGAGAAAATAAAGGAGGTCATGCTACTTTAGCAAATGCTGCAGCAGTCATCTGAACGCGTCCTTCATCTGAGGCGTATATCTTCAGGTCATGCCTGTATGTGCTGTGCAGACGGAGAAGGCCACAGCCGGGAAAGCCAGCATAATCACCTGAGACCAAGAAAAACAATAGAAGAATAATAAGAAACGTCCTAGTGAACAATTTTTTAAATGTATTTTAAATAAATTAATAATAATAATAATAATAACAGATTAATAATAAACTGGTATATATAATACTTAATTTTGTACTTAATCAAAACTAAAGATACACTCAAGTATATCTGATTACTGACTAAAACAAGGAAAATAAAATAATTCAACAAATAATAAAATAAATACATTTTAACAAACGTTGCCACACATTACATTTAAATTGTTTGAAATAACAAGATTGTCATACTTTACTGATATCATGTACTGATAAAATGACTAAAGGGTTACTTGTAATCAATTATATACATTGGGTCATGGGTGATTTTGATATTTGTAGACTGAAAATTACAAGATTTCCAAGATCAAACTTGTCTATATTATCATTGTTTAAAATGTAAAAAATCTGGGTTTTATACCACCAAGTTAAAAAAAATGAATTTACTGTGGAGTTCCTTTACAATTGTAAAGCAAACTGATCAACATACTGGATTTGCATCAATGGTAGCTTTTAAACACATTTTAGGCTTAATATTAAGAAATGTGCATTGTGCACAAGTAGTACTCCAAATAAAGTTGAATAATTTTTATATCAGTTAGTCTTAAGTGATTCTTTTTACTAGGAAAGACATACTTAAGACAATAATGAGGACGGCGAGAGTTATGTACCTTGTCCTCCAGGGTACATACACCTGAAGGCCCGGCCAAGTTCTTCTGCCTGTACCCTGCCTGCTGGAGTCAGCTCTCCACCCCACTTTAAAACCAGTAAGAGTGACGGGTCGTCCCTCCGCACGTCTAAACAAAAACACACACATCCCTATCAAAACACATCAGCCTTGGATGCAACAACCATAAACAATAACCTTCTGATTTTTCAGATTCTAAAAAAAAAAAAAAAAAAAAAGTTTTACTCAAACTTTAAGCCCTCCCTGCACACCTCTTTACAAAAAGCTTAAATCTGACCCTGGACCACAAAACCAGGCATATGATTTATGCATCATGAATAAATAAGCTTTCCATTGATGTATGGTTTGTTAGGATAGGACAATATCTGGTTGAGATATAACTATTTAAAAATCTGGAATCTGAGGGTGCAAAAAAAGAGATGCATTTACAGTCGGACAGTTACAAGATATCCTAAAGATTTTTGGAATAAAAAAAAAAAAAATCATTTTGACCCATATAAAGTATTGGTGTCTATTACTACAAATATATCTGTGCGACTTCTTGTATGACAGGGTTTGTGTTCCAGGGTCACAAATATGATTATTCTGAGCTTTTAAGTGAGTATTGCAAGAAAATTCTGCAACACAGATTATACTTTAGAATTCTATAATTTAATGCACAAAACTGCATTAAAAAAAAGTACCACATAGTGGAACATTTTCTCTGGCTTCACAATACATCACCAACATATTAAAAAAATAAAACAATTAAAAAAAAAACATTTTTCACTTGCAATTTTCAAGCTTCTGTTATCTAAAGTTTTTAATAAAATGTATCTCTTCTTACACTTAACATAAAATCATGTAAACAAACAGAAAGCCAAAAGACACATGCAAGACCATCCTTACCTTCCTCTTCACTAGACGTTTTAGGGCAACCATGTGGCAGATATGTTAACTGAACTTTGCGATTAATGCCAGAGAAATGACCGTACCTGAACAAACAAATTGAGACATTATAAATGAGACTGAAATATTAATTTATATTCATATTATATTTAAAATCTATATTTTATTAATATATTTGAATATCACTGGGCCATGCATAATATGACCAAAAGTGGCATTCATTTGACCTGTATATAACATGACAGATTGACCCAAAAATGTACATTGTCATCAAAATCAATGGCAGAAGAAAAATAGTACAATAACTAGGTGCATTTTCTGCTGCTTGGCCCCTATTATTAAACTTACTGCTCCCACTTACATTTCAAGGACTGTTTTTAGCTGTTCAAGCTTCGCTTTACTCTCTTCAATTTCTGAATCGTTATTTTGGCCGAGTTCTACCAAGAGCTGCCTGGCAATGTCCAACACTTCCTGTCCAATTCAAACAAACACAATAAACAACTGAGTATTCAGATGGATGCTTTAGATATGCACACTGAGTAATACATGTTCAATTTACATTACATTTAGTACACTTTCATCTTACTTACAAATGAGGACAATGGAAGCAACAAAAGAGAAATTATATGTAATAAAGGTAAGTGCTATTTTGAGTCCCAGAAACTAAATTTCTTTACTTGGAGTTGCTTTGGTTTTTTCAATTTCAGTTTTCCACTTTTGTAACCTTCACATTTTTCAAAGAGGTCAAAAAACCTGAAAGACAACATGAGAAATACAATACTGAATGTTGAGTTGTACAGAGTCAATTTGAATTTCATAATTTTTTTGGGATTAGTGTCATAGTGGAGGTGAAAGTCTGTACCTCTGATGTCGAACTTCCATTTTCATCTTCTGTTTGGGAGTTCTGTCACCATGTCGAATCACAGCAATCACACACCTCAACTCCATCCTGAAAGTCAATGACCGGATATTTACTTTAAGTTTATACAGAAATAAAGAGATATAATTAAGCCCATCAGCAATAAGGAACAATTCGCCAAAAATCAAACTTCTGTCATCATTTATTCATCACCATTCAAAACTCAAATGGCAGGGTTTTTTTTCCTGCTCAAGCAATAATTATGGATTTTCACCCAACTGGATATTCATTAAACACACCATGATTTGAAAATGCAAAAAGTCAAAAATATATGGTAAAGAATCCATATGAATCAGGTGGTTTAATCCAAGTCCCACAATCTCTTTTTATGATGAATATACCTTTAAGGCTTTCATTTACATATAAACATAGATCAACACACATAGAGCACATCAAATATGGCAAAGGGAAGCTCAAAAGTGCTTGTGTGAAAAACAAGAATCACTGAGGTTTGACCTTTTTGATGAGGACTTTTAGTGGAATGAGCAATTAATAGTGAGACAGAAATATCTCAGGTTTCATTAAAGATGTCTTCATCCGTGTTTCGAAGATGAACAAATGTCTTATGGGTTTGGAGCAAAATAAGAGTAATTGATGGCAGAATTGTGAATTAGAATTTTTAGGTGAACTATATATTTAACGTACATAAGAGAGTCAGCAAAAACATTATACTAACAATATGTGGTTTTGGTGAAAACAGAAGAAAGTCACATGAATGAGACGAAAAGGCTCAGTTAATGATGATTTCATTTTTGGAAAAACAATTCCTCCAAAAACTAGCTTAGATACTAATAACATTGGTAATGCAGTTATCACTATAGGTTTAAAACAGTGTTTGTTATTGCTTGTAGGGACATACATAGTCCCAGAGGTTGTGGGAACTATGGGAATGTCCTCTGCTTCTAAAGGGATCGACCATGGGATCTGAAACTGTGGAGCCAGTTCTCTCATGATGATATTCCTGTTGGGCAAGAAAAACAATATCAATACACTGTAAATCTGTATAAATAAATGTGTGCTGTACATGAAATATATTAATAATCCTTATCATAAATGTTCATAGTATAATCATCTGATTATAGTTCAAATTAACTAAACCTTTTTTGATCTGACAATAATATATATATATATATATATATATATATATATTACTGGATATTTTGGATTTGTGTGATGTACTAACCCCAGGATTTTTGCACAGTCATCATAGTATTTCATGGAGTTCTTGACAAAGCTGAAGCCATTGACGTCACAGACGTATGACTGGCCGTTGGCACGGAGCAGATCGAACCCACACACGGTTTGCTATAAAGAAGAAATCGTAAAAGCTTCATGACAAACATTTAAACATAAAGCTCTCAGCCTGAGAATCGTTTGTCAACATCTTGATTTACCTTGAAAGCCAAACAGACTTTCCAAGCAATAAGCTTCTCTCTGGCATTGAGAATAACTGGATAACGGACCTCTTTCCCCTCACTGTCTCGTTCCACCTTCCCATCCAGAGCAGGAGACTTACGAGCCTCTGCATGGGCGTAGTCGGGACCTACAGTATATACCTGATGTGAACAAACACAAGAAAGCAAATGAAACACTGCCATTTCATTTGTGAAAATTTGTTTTAAAAGTTGTTTAAGATGCAGCACAATGGCACTAAATGACTGAATTTCTGAGAACTGGAATATACTGTATGTACAGGCTAGATGAGCCAGTGTTATAAAACACTAACAAGGCACTAACAAGCTAAATCACATTTTTGCTAACAACTCTGGACACGCGTGACCCTGGAACACAAAACCAGCCATAAGGATCCATTTTTGAAGTTGAGATTTATACATCATCTGAAAGCTGAATAAAAAAAAAAGCTTTTCAAGTGACGTATGATTTGTTAGGATAGAACAATATTTAAAAACCTGGAATCTGAGGGTGTATTAATTCATTTCATTCATGGAACACCATTCCAGCATCTAAAGGCCAACTCACACCAAACAGACAAATGCCAACAAACAAGTTGGCTGTTGGATTTAGAATTTTATGAAAAATAAGAATTCAAAAGAGATCACACTGCACCAAAAGACACCAACCAACTCTCACTGACTGGGAAAAAAAACTGTGGATATAGGATCATCCACAATCTAAATTTTACTCTTAATAAATGTCTTAGAAGAAAGAAGTGAAAAAAACAAAAGAGGCTTTGGGTGAAGCCATGGTTGCTGTCATTTGAATGACAACTACAACCAACGCCTGACAGAGGTAACACACAGATCCAACAAACTCCAACAGACTAGTTTGTTGGCATTTGTCTGTGCAGTGTGAATTAGCCTCAAGGCTATAGTCTATACACAATCTACACACAAGTCAATTCTTAAACAGGTCTTCAATCTTCAAACACTTCCAATGCGAATTTAGAGTCTTTAATTAACCTAGCATCCATGTCTTTGGCCGGTGGGAGGAAAACCACCCGGCGTAAAGCCACGCAAACACAGGGAGGATATTAAAAACTAGAAACCAGTCAGGGCTTGAACCCGAGGACCTTCTTGCTGTGAGACAACAGTGCTACCCACCAAGCCACTGTGCCAAATTGTGTGCCACTGTGACATTTACTAAATATCTTCATGGAACATGATCTTTACTTAATATCCTAATGATTTTTGGCATAAAAATCACTAATTTTGACCCATAAAATGTATTGTTGGCTATTTCTGCAAATATACCCATGCTACCTTATCCAAGGTCACATATTGTATACACAAGCCATCTGGAAATAATTTTAAAATACACATTACTGTTCAATTTGGTTTAGACCGATTCTTGATTAAACTCTTGATTTAGAGTTTAAATCTGAGTAAATTGCTGTCAGTTAAAGAAATGTAATAATAAAAAACTTGTCAGCTAGAGAAATAAAAAAGAAAAAAAAAAAATTATAATAAATAGCCAGATACGACTCAAGAGTTTTCACATACAGCATGTCTCACATTTCAAGAAGTTTTGTGAAGAACGGAATGAACAGAAACAGAGACAGAAAGAAAAGAAAAAAGATCTAAATATTTGATTCACTTTGATTAATCAAAATTACTACCACTAATATGAAAATACATGAAAATGGTGCGTGAGCTTTTTTGCTTGCTGAAGATAAACGATTGCGATACCTTAACATCAGTTCCATCTGTAGGCATAAACTCCTCATATATGTAGGATCCAGTCTTCCTGACGTTACTCTCGGGAGAATAGACGCTACTTCTGCTGCCGATCTTAAACAGACGTAACGTGATCAGAAATAGTAAGACACACATTTGCTCAACACAGCAGTTAGGATGAGTTTAGATGAGTTAATGCAATGAAACAAAACAAAACAGTGTACCAGGAGTTCAAATATTTACATATTTTTAGTACTAACAAAAATCATGCAAGTATACCATGTCATATTATGATTCTGTTATCTTGTATTTGAATAATAAATGCTTATTTGCACCACAATACACTTTAAATCATTAAAAAAACACAAACAATTAGAGATATCAAGTGTTACACAAGCAGCTCAGCTACTCTCTCCTAAAAAGCATTGCATGTTATGTAACAGTATAATGACAACCTAGAAATTTTAATATATTTGATTATTTTAATAAAGAACAAAGGCTGCAAATACTGATTATTTTAAAAAAAACATGCAAGACTACAACAATAAAAATAGTGCATGTATCTACGTTGGCTGGGTTTTAAACTCACAATGTTTACAACGTCCAGCAACAACACAACATAATTTATATTCAATAGCAAGCTGGCAACATGAGTGACAGCAGCTGTTTCTGTCTCCCTCAATAAACAGGACACACATTTACCAGAGAACCTGACAGGGCAAGCCATCTTAAACTTGTTGGTTTAATATAAAAAAATTATTCTCATGTTTTGGGGTAGCTCATTCCCTTTTCTGTCCTCTATTTCTCAATTTTGTTCATAGAAATAGACATAATTAATCAAAATGATACATTTCTTTTTTAGGTTTAATTAGTTTTGGGCACAATAACTGCGTACAGCATTACTGTATTCTAATTACTTTTTCCTGGTATAGCAGTAATGTAAAGAATTACATTTTAAATGCATGTAATTTCATTACAGTTACTAATTATTTAAATTAGGCTGTGTTGCACTGTGTTCCTTTTCTGAGGAAAATTCAGGGATTATTTAACATACCGCATCTTCCATAAACAAAAAGTATAATTCTTATTATATATATTATATTATATACTTATTATTATAAGTATAATTAGCAATATGATTACTTTTTAAATGCAATAATCAGCAATGTAATCAAACTACAATTTTAAAAGGAGTAATTAGTAATTTGTAGTGAATTAATTTTTTGAGATAACTTAATCCGATACTCAAGTGGTTTAAGTCTTACTTTATATTAAGTGGTGTTAATTTCCTCAAATCACACTTACTTAAATTGTAACTCAAAAAAATAAAAATAAATTTTTAAAAAATGTATTTTCCACATAAAACTTATAACTTCTCATACTGTAGGCTCAGTTTTTCCCTAACTTTTAAGTATCAGACTAGCTAAGAACACATCACTGTGAGGCAGATGATTTAAAGTGTTCACTGGTGACACAGGCTTATTTTATGTAGTGCAAACTAGGTCAGTGGGAGATTTGAGGGAGTTAACAAACCTTCTGGTCTGGCATCTTTTTACATTTTACTTATATTAAAAAAAACAACAAAAAAAAAACAGCATGTAATTAATTTCTGCAATTACACTTATTGTTAACACATCCCTTACACATGAACCCTTAAACCTACCTATACCAGCAAACCTGTCAATAGATTATTTTATGGTGCAGGCACACAGTAATTATGACCACTTGGTTATAAAGCTGGACCAGTATTTTGCTTAAAGGTGCC
>JAUCMS010000002.1:3778135-3790884 GCA_032357445.1 Enteromius radiatus
TTCCCCTTACCTAAGCTACATACCTTCTATGTACATATCAGACAACAATTTAAAATGTTCTCTCAATGCATTCTATGGCACCTTTAAAATACTCTAAAAAAAAATCAGTTGATGCAATGTGGTGTGTATTTTTGTGTGGAGGGAACTTATTGTGGTCACACCTTGCGGAAGAGCCTCTGACTGCCCCCTCCTGCAGATGTAGGGTAGTAGATGTAGACATTGTGGTCCTCAGCACTCACTGGCTTCTCTACAAAAGGCTTCTGGAAAATCTCCCCATTCACCTCCACATGGTCTTCTCCCTCCACCAGATTACACTCTACAAAAACATCACACAAATAAAGAAGAACCTATAACGAAACCATAAAAATAGTTCGATTTAAAAACAGGGTGTTTGGGTAGAGCATATTTTAAGAGGCCAAATGCACATGGTCAGGTTCTCGCTGACAGATCGACAGTGTAATCAGCCAATCAAATTCACCGTACACAAGCTACTCAAGTGAACACTGCTCTATAACAAGGAAAACTTGCAGAAAGAAAATCAATTCACATGGTCTTGATTTGATTTGATGTGAATTCAGTCGAAAAGTACAAAAATGCTCTCAACAAATCCATTAAACTACATAGGGAACCTGTGACCATTTTAATCATTCATGAACCCATTGAAAAACAGAGAAAGCAACTCAAAAAAATAAATAAAAATAAAAATTTGTTTATCCACATAAAACTTATTTTAACCTCTCATACTGTAGGCTCAATTTTTCCCCTAATTGTTAAAGAATCAGACTAGCTAAGAACACATCACTGTGACGCAAATAATCTAAAGTGTTCACTGGTGACACAGGCTTATTTTATGTAGCATGTAAACTAGGTCAGTGGGAGATTGGAGGGAGTTAAGAAACCTTCTGGTCTGGCAGGATCTCGGTTCAGAACCGCAAAGCGGGGAAGCTGAATTCCCTCAGCCTTCAGTATCCGATACACCTCTCGCCTAAAAATGAAAATATTGCATAAGGATTAGGATTTTGAGGGATAAAAGGTAAATAAAAAAAATAATATATATATATATATATATATATATATATATATATCAGTTTTAATACAGCAAGTTATTTAAATGGGCTTCAAGAAAACTAATGTCTAAACTATGTTTAAAAAGCCTCTTTAATCTTTCATCATTCTGTCTACATATTTGACAGCATTACTTAACAAGTGATTAAACAAAAACAAACAGTCCCATCTGTCATTCACTCACCCAAAAACAAACCCAAAAAAGGTTTTTGTACATCAAGCAAGCACATCAGAGCATTCATTCTCTGATCAGTAAAGAGACAGAAATATCTCAGATTTCATAAAAAGGCATCTTTATTTTTGTCATGAAGAGGACTGAAAGTGATGTGTTTGGAATTAAATTAGGATGAGTAAATGTTGATTTAAATGGCAATAATCAGATAAGAGTGCCATTATTTAAAATAGCAGAACTGCTGCTGTTCTGCTGTAGACATGATGATGCAGTGATGCGAATTAAAGTATTTGTGAAACTAAAACAAACAAGTTGATAATGATACTGAATCAGTATCTGATTGATTTACTGTGCACTGCATCAGCATCTCACTTTTGACTTCACAGGAAAAAAAACAAACAGTTGAAGTTTCAATGGTTTCAAAAACAAATCAAATGAATACATTTATCTCATTCAAAAATCACTTCTGTTGCAGTGATGACTTCTTCATGGGCAAATGTTTGCATGTACTGTAGGTTGCTGTGTTGACCCCAATTCAAATTCAAACGTTCAAGCAGTTAAAACATTAGCTAGCTGCTGCAAGCGTCAACACAAGAGTAAACAGTGTCACAGCAATACCTCTCTCACGTGGCAAAACTTTCCATCTAATAACTGTTTTGGGCCAGTGGTAAACTCCTCGTTCTAGTTTCCATGTACTTTCCAGTACTGGAAAATTTGCCATCAACAAGCAAGAGCGCTGCTGTTCTGAACATAAGCACAGCTGTGATTTAGGTGTAAGCACCAGGCCACAGTCACTGACTGCTTCAGAAATGGGGAACATACTTTGCTCACTGCTCAGTTGAGTTTGAATATCTATTTTGTTTTTCATGATAACCAAGACATACCTATTTTTTTCATTTGTAGAATGCAATGGTTCTCTTTTGTCTGTGTGTGTGTGTTTATATGCATTCTATTAATTAAAACAAGTTTTTGCCAGAAAAATAACAAAAATACACTTAATGAGGAAATTCTAAATTAAAAAGGTAATCAATTCCTTGGAGCAAATATTACTCCTTAATGGATGATTACCATGATAACAACAGCAACTTTTTGGTGTCTTGTAACTGCTTGTGAACAACAAACATGGAGGCGACAGTTTAACCCATTTGGCAATTGTAGCATAAGAATAAGTAACATATAGTTTCCCCCACAAAAAAACACACAAACACATCTCAACCTGGGAGAACCCATTTACTTATCTTCTGATGTTTGGTCAATAAACAATGCAATTCACTTAGGAAATGAAGCTTACCTGTCCTGAATAAAATACTGAAGATCCAGATCATTGATGACAAATGGATTCCTCAGCTTTTTGTAAGCCACAGCTTTATCTAGTGGGAATCCTTTAAAAACAGGCAATAAATAAATAATGACCATAAATTCACAAAAACAGGTTCATTTCATGAGGGAATGTACATTTCTGCTCTTGTCGTCAATGCAGTAACTGACTGGAGCTACTTGTGCATTCAAACTTTTTAAACACACATTGCTCAGCCTATCAGAACAGAGTATTCAGACCACGATATAAATGAGAATGATTCACATTCTACACAAACTTAACTTCATTTGTAATGTTCTGCATATATGGGCACAAATTAAAATCATTAACCATAATCTGTTATTTAAACCATTTTATATACATTTTACTTGAAGTAAACCATATTTTTCAGAATAAGCCTAAAGCATTTACATCATCTGAAATGTGCTACTACAATTATCATGCTTTAAAAAGCATGCACGCTGAGAAAGGCCCAAGTTCATATGTACTATAGTACACTTCCCCTAACACCAGAAGTTTCAGTTTCACTTTTCAAGTTTCAAATTTCACAGAAATTTGTTTAGGCTTGACCTAACAATTGTTCTTTATACTACGTTTACACAATATATTTTCCATTCCTTTTCTGTCCTGAATTGCGTTAAATTAAAAATGAGCATTTGTGGAGTGAAGGAAGCGAAGGGAATAAAAACATGCTTATTGTGTTTATATTGTTTGTAAATGGTTCCTTTAATTTCTGTTTATTTACTATGCAGGAAATGTGACTTCAGCACTGATGCAACTTATCCTTTTTTTCCTCTCAACAAAGTAATTTGGAATGGGTGCAGCTTATAGACAGGTGTGACTTATTCATCGTAATATAAAGCGAAAACCTTATTTTTTGGTAATCTATTACAATAAACACAGACAGGATGCTACAAACCTTTGGAATGGAAAGAGATAAGACAATCACAGAGCGGCCAGTTTTCCACCGGCTCGTTCAGAATGACTTCCTCTTCAAACGTAACCACCGTGATGTATTTGAACAGACAAAGTCTCTCCAGGATCTCCTTCATAGGTTTGGACTTGGACTTCTTAGACATGGCACAGATACCCACCACGATCTGTCTCTCAGGAGGCTGCAGATAACAACATACATCTCAAAATAAAATAATTCAATTCCTTTGAGTTACACTTCAAGAAGCTAAAATGTTTAGCTACTAAATAAACGATGTGTCATAGCTACAATTTGGCTATTTGTAAAAAAAAACAAAACAACAACAACAACCATCCCTCACTTTGCATTTTACACAGAAATTACTGAGAATTTACTAACATATGAATACAATTTCTGTGAATTCATTAATTTCTCTTAATCACAGACTATTTTGCATTTTGTAGTATCGTGGTGGTGTTTGTTTTAGAAATGCAAATTACAGGATTATTCTAGAATTATTTTTCTCATCTTGATCTGGTTTAATGTTATCTTGTTGAGTATTTAAAGTGTATAAAGTTATTGTGAAAAAAAAAAAAAAAACTCTGAATCTTAAAAAAGGAGTCGTTTTCAACCAAAATATGAACCTTGAATTATTATAGGGGGCACTTTAATAGTACTGTGAAAATAAGAATTCAATACGAGTCCAATACAGCCATACCGAATCGTATTCTGCATCATCTCTGTCTTCATCCTCCTCTTCTACGTTTTCGTACAGGCAGTCATAGCCGAGCACTCTGCCCGGATCCAACAGCTCATCTCCCTCGCCATCATCAGCTCCCACGAAGAAGCGCGGGTGATCTAAGTCCTCGTGCACAGACATGTTCACCCCAGACAGCTGTCAGTCACTCAGCAGAGGTTCATATGAAGGTTAGAGCTGGTAACGTCCAGCGTCACAGGTCTCTTTCTGCTCCTCACAACCGCTCATCTTTACCGCCTCTCTCTTCAACACAGCACAAATAACAGCTGACTTAGGGGCAGTTTCTACTGTTATCTTATGCTCACCCAGCCTGCTTTTATTAGATCAAACACACAGTAATGTCAAACATTCTTATAATTTAGAATAACTGATTTACATAATAATATTTCTTAAAATGAAATGTATTCCCGTCATGGAAAAGCTAAAATGTTAATATTATTTACATACTTTCAGCTATGTAGTATATTTAGCTATTAAAATAGCTCTGTTGTGTTTCATAAAAGATGACAATTTTATTTTTTTGTCTGAACTATCCCTTTGAGAGTCTTTTTGACCTTGGCACCCAATCATGTGGGTCTGAATTATCTGTTGAAAGCATTTTTTTAAACAACTGATTGGTTGCATATGTAATTGTACACAGCATATGTAATTGTAAAATCTTCTGTTGAATGTTTAATGGACTCACCTCTCAGATCTGTGAATAATCCCTAAACGACAAAAAATTTGGAGATTCTATTGTCCTGCAAAACAACAAGATAAAATATGATCCACTTTGTTTTTTAAAATCAGAGTTTTAAATAATAAAATAAAGAAGCCTAAAAGCTAAAAGGAAGTGGGTTAACGTTACAATTTAAAAAAAAGACAGAACTGGGTTATTTCATGCTATGTGTTCCTTTTCAACAGAGATGGCACTTCTCTTAAGATATAAACACTGACAATTGTGAACAGTACAACATGAACTCAATAAGATAAGGCAAATATCTGACCTTCTTTCCGGCACCCAAACAAAATGTAATGATCAAGATCGCCTCAAGTTCGGGTTCCATTTTCCTAAATCTTTTTAAGGTGGTTTACAGGTAGGCTAAGTATTGCACATGTGCAGAACATTTTCGGTTTGAGAGTATTTTTATTTATTTATTTAAAATGAAGCTTTTTTTTTTTTCAAATTTTCTTAACTTTAATCAATTACAATTAAATGTATTATTGTAACCTCAATACATAATTCTGTTACATGTAACTAGTCAGTTCTACACTGTTTATATATACTTAATACTTGTTGAACCAAGTATTTTACTTCCCTATTGTGACGTACTTCTAACAGAAACAGAATACTGAATGAGGAAAATTGTTTTTCTACTGCAAATTGATTGGATCTAGCAAAAGAGGTGTTTCATTCAAAATCTAACTGCCATTTGGAGGGGTGTGGTTAAGCATGTTATGCTCAAGCCCAAGCAGTCAAACCGACTGTCATTTTAGAGGAGAGGACCATTTTCAGATTTGGATTAAAGATTACGAAGGCAAAAAAAAAATAATTATTGACTTGCATGGATGAATTGTTCACAACAAAAGTAGCAATGTGTGCTAACTAACTAAATAAATAAACTAAAATCTTGATTTCAAGTAGACTTTATAAAACAAAAAAATTCAAAAGATAAAGCAATCAACTTTACAATATTTGGACCATGTAAGATAGACTGACCCTTACATAAATTGTAGTGGCATATCTTGGTGCAGGTTCTTATACCACTTTTGCAGCTAGTCCAACAACCAGTATTTGTAAAAAACGCAAGTAAGTTTCAGAGTTTACTGAAAAAATGCAAACAAAACCAAAAGTACAAAGATACAATAAACTCGATATAAACTCTCTAGCTGTAATCCATCGAAAGACAATCCCTTGATAGCGCTGGACTTTTTAACTTCTTAATCAGTGACGTCACTACTGCTGGAAGCTCAAATATACCAAATAAAGTTCTGTAAATTGTATCAATTATTACATCATGCATTCTAGAAAACACAATTGGCTCTTACATAAATAAAACATTGATGTTGAAAAAACGATAGTTAAATAAATACATATATGTGAATTAATAAATCATCCATGCTATTTCTACCCAAAGGAAATGCTGAAGAACCATGTCACCCTGCCTGAGAACATAAACAGAGCACTGCCATAATCCTAGGACATCTGTCACTGACAGCACCTGTCTGACAATACACACAACACATCATATCACATGCACACACACAGAGATCACATACACACAACACAAAAAAACACTCCACATCAAACACACAAAAACATCACATCATATACACACATTAACGTTACATACACAACATAGAAAACGGAAATTCCTCAAACACCACCAAACAAATAACATAAATATCAACTAACAGCACCAAAGTCAGATAAACGCCATAATCTACTTGAAGTTAATTAATTGTAAAAGAATGAACTTTATCGAACTTTCATTAGACTGCTTCGAAGATTCACTCTGTTACATTTCTGCTCGATCAAAGTCACAAGAGCGCAGTAATTTAAAAGCCAGTGTCTGACAGCATATATATAGGCCATACAGAATTATTATCGGTTCAAATGCATTAGTAATGCAGGAAAAGTCCAGGCAGGAGGTCAGTCATGTGCAGTTTGATATCTCACTTTTAGCAGCTAATGACTCTTCCTGCACAAACACAACACGTGCGTGATGCTAGAGCTGATAAACAGCGAAGACTTTATATTCTTACCTGCTCAAAAAGAGACGGAAGTGAAGTCGAGAGATGTGGGCTGCTATGTTAGCTGTTCACACACATAGAAATACTGAATGAGGAGAGCTAACATTAGCATACATGCTAAAAGCACCAGCAGCAAAAATCATCATCATCATTATCCTCCTCCTACAAGCACAAATAATCTCATTCTGCTCCTCTGCAGGCCTCTGCTATTTTCCACCACGGATGTGTTACATCCATCTGTATGACTGCTGCATGAGTGTACTCAAGTTCAAGCTTTAAAAATCAAAAAGCACCAGTAAAAGCTGCATGGCGTCAGGTGTGACGTCACCGCGAGGGCGGGGATACGGTGAAGGTGTTTTCCAATCAGGGGCTGTTTCCAAAGTATGCTTGCCGTTAAATAAGGTAATATAAAACCCTGCTGAGTGCAAGGTTAAAAACACCACATTAAAATGTAATATTCAGGTTAACAATAGTATGCAACCTGAAGAAGTTTCAAATACACTATATTTGACACAGTATACACTAAACACTGTAAAGAAATACATAGACTCAAAAAAACAAACAAATCCTCTGGTGAATTACAGATTAAAAAAACAAAACAAAACTCCACTCTCTGTCACAAAATTGTAGTAAATAAGGATGAGGTGAGGAGCTAAGTGCATCAAATTAGTTTTATTTACACAAACTCTTGAAATAGGAACTGAACAGAAGAGCAGGCTTAAACAAAACAAAACTTGACGTTGAACAGAAAGAAAACAGGATGATGATGGAAATTCTCACCAGATTGCTTAAAAAGATAATCTGGATTTCAAAAGTATGTGAAGTTTATGGCATAGTCTTGACAACCGAAGACGATCCTCAAATGAATGATTTATTGGTTACACCCCTGTTTGTTATTGAAGAGACATCGACTTTGGCCAATGAAAGCTGCTGAGTCCAGACTTTCTGCTGCAGTCTTTGCGAGACTAAGGGTGGTTGACCAAGATGAAATTGTTTGGTTAGTAGGCCAGTGGTCAGCAAAAAATGAGACCACTACAATTCAGTTCAGATTATGGATTAAAAACACGTATGCACATAGTTAACCCAGTCAACTCCAGGGCCGACACAATGAAATAAATTAAATAAACATCAGTAGGATTGAACTGTTTTGTCTTGTGTAGTTTTTATTAATTTTAGCAAATACATAAAGTTATCCACTTTACATGCAAAATGTTTTACAACCCCAATTCCAGTTGAGACATTTTGTAGAATGCAATAAAATCGAGAATCTGTGATTTGTTCATCACCTTAGACTGCAAAATTTCTGAAGTCTTGTATTAAGGTAAAAAAATAATTAGTGCTGTCAAACGATTAATCGCATCCAAAATAAAAGTTTTTCTTTACATAATATATTTGTATATACAGTGTATATTTATTAAGTATATATAAATACAAACACACTAATAAAGGTACTAATAAATATTTATTTTGTAAATACTAGTACCTATTAAATAGACACTAGTTCTTATTCATTAGATACTAGTACTTATTTATAGATACTAGTACTTATCTGTTAGATACTAGTACTTAATATTTAGATACTAGTATTTATTTATTAGATACTAGTACTTATTCATTAGGCACTAGTGCTTATTTATTAGAAACTAGTGCTTATTAAATAGATACTAGTACTTATTCAATAGATACTAGTACACATTTATTAGATACTAGTATTTATTCAAAATGTTACTAGTAAGATTTTTTATTTTACTAGTAAGTTTTTTAATTGAACTCTACTGTAGTGATTTTGACTAGTCATAACATAAGACGAGTATAAAAGCACATCTGACTTGTAAGATATGAATTGTCACTAGTAGTAATTACAAAAGTACTAGTACCTAATGAATAACTACTAGTATCTATTAAATAGGTACCAGTATCTAAAAAATAAGTACTACTATCTAATGAATTCTTCTAGTAGGGCTGGGCGATCGAACAATATATTGTGCGCATCAGCTGTTTTCAAAAGGAACAGCAGCTTATAAACAAAGCCGTAGATCAGTGAAAAGCTACGCCATTGAATCACCCGCGTTACTCAGCGCGTAGCTTGTCACTGATCTACGGCTCTGTTTATAAGCTGGTGCTGCATTTGAAAACAGCTGATGGAGATTTACTGACGAGATGCGCACAATATATCGTTCTATATATATATCGCCCAGCCCTAATTACTAGTAGTATTTAAATAGATACTAGTCACTATTGCAATAATTACTAATTAAGATTTGTATGTTTGAGAGATAACTGGTCTTTCCCCCCCATAAAACTTAGCAATTTTGTTGCTAGATTTAGCAACTTTTCATACTACCCTAGCAACTTTTTTTTCAAATAGCACCGAACAACAAATGTAGCAATTTTTTAACATTCCTTTGGCTACTTTTAGCAATTTTCAACACACACATATCACATTCAAGTTAAATTTACCTCAAATAGTTTTTCATAACTGTTGTTAACATGTATAATTGTTGGTAATTTAGGTAGCAATACATTCCAATAGTGCTATATTGTTGTGACTTTCACAGATGTGTTAATTTCACAAGTTAAAAAGAGTAAGTACACAAGCTGTGATTGTTTAAAAGAATGTAACTGTTCATTCACCTACAATCCCTGCTGGACCTGGGACTCGATCCACAACCTTCGGGTTACCAGTCATGAAGACATTCTTTAGCCAAGCATTCACAAAATGCATATCATAACCTTGTACTTCAGTTGCATCTGATCAGATGCATATTCTTTTGCTTGGTTGGAACAGCAGCTACACAAATTTTCTCCTAATATGTTCTTTAAGATTCACAGCGTAATGTTTCAAATTAAACACACTTTCCCCTACCTGGTTAGCAGACACTGAAAAATTCATGTTTTACCTCAATTTTGCATTTTCATGCAAGAACTTTGCAAACTAATCCTATGTTTATTAAACAGGACTTCTTGTTGGTGAAACGCACATCACTCTTCTAGGGGTATGAGGAGCGTTTAGAGAGACACAGGAGTCACAACACACATCTTTAGTGTTTAACCACCGTATACTAAACCTTATTTAGCAAACACTGGGATGTGAGTACATAAAGGACAAAAGAACAACTGCCACAGGTGTGGGTGTAAGCCAGGGACTGTCAAGGACTCGAGTGCGGGGTTAGACGGGTTTCACTGAAAGCTCAAAAATAAAAACAACAAACAACATCTACCCCCTTAGCACAACAATAACATAGCAGAGAAGAGCACATGGCCAGGAATTCATCCTACCATGTTCTCAGACACAAACACATAGGAGTGTGACGATTCTGTCTATCAACACTATAAAGAAACTCACAGGACCATGACAACAATACCATAAAACAAACTGTCCTGTCCAGTTACATAAAAAACAAACTACTCTGATTACAGTTACATTTGGAAATAAAATACAAGTCCTCTACCCCCTACAAAAATTAAGCATGATTTCATTGTAGTAAAAGTGGTGACATGTTTTTGGCATATTGATTAACCTATTTTCACTAGAAAGAATTATTATGGATTTGGCCAGAAGTTACCATTTAAAATGCCTTAGTAATGGACTTTCTTATTATTCTTTTTTTATTAACTGCAAACACACATCTTTTCACTTTATACAATTTAATCCAATGGTGACAACAACAACATAATCAACTGCTCTTTAAAAATATACATTTCCATACTTTGTAATACTTGTTTCTATTTTAGTTATTTTAATACACAAAATCCACTTGTTTAAACACCACAAGTGCTACTTCTCTCTGTTTTGTCTACGAATAGTCACGCAGGTGCTACCAAAACCCGATTAAAATTTATTTAATAAATAGATAAATATATAACGTGTACCGTAGTGATTCGGCATAAACCAAAAACTCAGTTCGGATAATGGATTCATGACTCACTGACTTATATAAATTGTGTAAATTCTGAACAAAAAAGTTACGAATCAGTTACAGCTTTAAAAAAAAATCAATGTACATAACATCTGGAAAGGTGAAAATAACAACATTTATACATCCTATACATTTTTTCTGTTATTTTACTATGTTCCTCACTAAACGCTACGTGTGCTTATGGGATTCGGTTCACTTATTATCCGCTCGTTTTGATTTAGACATGACCGAAAGAGTCACCATGACTTCAGTCATTCGCCCTATCGATCCAGATAAGTAACTCCAAATCATAGGATAAAAAGATTCAAACGAATTTGTGAATCATTTGTCTGATTCATTAAAAAAGAATCTGTTCAGAATCGCGAATCGGAAATCATGCAGGTTTTCCCGCCTACACACAGAAAAAGTGCGTCATTTCTGCCTGGTTTCCTTGCTAGCGGTTTCTTCACGTGCCTCCCGCAATCAACCGCTGCTAAACGTATGCTTTTTATGTTTATAATCTATATTATTTCGATTGAATTAATCGGTCTTTAGTTATGCAAATGAAAGACACGATTAAAGAGAAAGTTTACACTTTATTGTGAAATATTTAGGCGATAATTGCTACGATGCCATTTACTGCCTGCGGCCTAAGTAACCTTAGCCGTTTTAATGTTAGCTAATACTTATCTTGGTTTAATTATTTCCATTTAAATGGGTTTATATTACTAAAATTACAAACGTCGCTATCTGCTGCCTTTGTTTGCCTAACGTTAAGTTATATATTACGGCGTTAAGGGCTAACAGGTGCTTGAAAGAGTTTAACCTCGTGTTGAAACACTAATTACCGATTAAAATGGCTTAAATCCACAAATTTAACAGAATTTAATTATTCTAATGTAGGACGTACTTTTCACTGTCGACATTGTGTTTTCTGGCACAGATCCTAAAGATATTTACGTTAATTGACGTTCGTAATCTCTTCGTTGCAGCTGCTCATCATGGATGACTGGGAAGAAGATCAGGTAAAGGCCGTGAACACCTGCCCTCTTATGGTTTGAAATGCACTGTTCAAAAACGATGCTATTTTTAGGTTACTTCTGTAGTATTAGAAAAAGAAAATGTTGCGTTTTTTATAACTTGCATGATGTTTGTGAGAAGTGAGTTAATTAACTTACAGAAGTTGGCAGAAGTTTCTACGGTTTGCATTTGGTAACAGTTAGGCGCTTTTATTCAAAGCACTGCGTTCAAGTTATGTCGTTTCATAAACTCCTATGACCTGGAAGTTTTGCCTGCTGTGTAGTAGGTAGAGCAGGTGAATTTTGTAAGCGTTCTATGTTAGAAATCAAACCTAAATTTCTAAACTAGCAATTTCTTAGTAAGTTACAGATTTCAGGAACTAAAATTGATGTTAGGTAAGGGAGACACATTTAAAATGTGTACTGGATTTGCTCCAGAACAATGATTGAAAACCAATACTTTACAAGTTAAAATTTCATACAGTTTAAACCAAATAGAATATTATTGAGCACAAATGAGTAATGTTACTAACTTAATTTGTTCATCCTTTTACAGGGCCCCGTTGTATCCTGCAGTTCAGGCTTTGGTAAGTGTTTTTATATATATATAAAACACTCATCGCTCAAACACCTGCATATTTTGACATGTAGCTGTATGTGAACAAACTCTCACATTCGCCTAAACGAGTCGTCAGTTTTAAAATTTTTTTTTTGTTCTTTAAATATAGGTTTTTGGTTTTTAAAGTAGAATAGAAACCAAGAGGCCATTTTTAGAAACAAAATAGCAATTTAAATGTACAGTCGTGGCCAAAAGTTTTGAGAATGACACAAATGTTAGTTTTCACAAAGTTTGCTGCTAAACTGCTTTTAGAT
>JAUCMS010000002.1:3833860-3845602 GCA_032357445.1 Enteromius radiatus
GTAAGATGGCCGACCTGTGCGGACGCTCTAGACCTCGACGTAAGACATCTAGCCATTCTTTATATATATCTATGGTTTTGACATGGTTGTCTAACAGAGGCATTCCTGAAACGATACTGGTACAATATATCAAGGCTCTCAGCCAATCAGATTTGAGAACCAGAACAAACTGTTATATATATATATATATATATATATATATAGACTGACAGCTTTCCTGTCCTCATGTTGAAAGAAATCAGAGTAAGTGCAGAGGCATTGTGTTCGTTGTGTGAACATGATGTTAGTGTAGACCTAAGCTAAATTTCAACATGCATTTACTCATTATCACAAAACTGCAACAATTATTGTAAATATGTTAAAGAACACAAATATCCTTTAAGCATTTAATCCAATTTTATTGACCAGTGTCTTTACTGCTGACCTTCAATGATCCAATTCAGCCATGCTAATTAGCAAAAACGACTTTAGATAAGCATAACATTTGTGTCTCCTGTGTCCTATTCTTCATGCAAAACAGCAGCAAAAGTTCAGCAGCAGTGTAAGCATATCTGTCATATCCATCACCATGCTAAATTCTTTGAGAGTTGTCATGATTAAATAATGTATTTAATAAACAAACAAACACATAAGGGGTTCTGTGCCACACAATGCAGTATTATGTTGGCAAACATTTACATTAGCACCACTTTTTCGTCAGTAACTTAGAAACCGTACTGAAACTGCTGGGAGTGACATTCTGTGGACAGGAACGTACAGACTGGGAGCTCATAGTATCGTCAGAGAAACACTGAGCATTTGTTAAAGTCAGCAGTGTCCTATCTGAAACAGAGCGAATGTGAGATAGCAGGTGCGTTATACAAATGTATTATCACCAGAACTAGTTCACGTAATGAGTCCTGATGCGCTTTTCACAGCTCAATCACAGTTTGACCCATTTCTTTATTTTAAGACAGTCCTCATTTTCTGAACTTAGAACTTCTGTTGTAACCCAGTTTTTAATATAAGGGCTAATTTTGATGTCCGTTCAGTCTCTAACTTACTTTTATAGTTACTTTTATAAGCAATGCATTACAATGATGCGTTACTCCCTAAAATGTTACTTTTTATGGTGATTAATGCGTTACATTACTTGTGCGTTACTTTTTCTCACATGGGCTGTGCTTGCTAAGAAAACTACATACTGAAAGATGACACTCTCAAATTTCACTGTGCTTCTTTAGGTGCATGCAAATACTCATGCTAAGCTTTTATCTTGAATCTCTCATATGAGCACAGGTCCTGAAACACATAGCTCAAAGTTCTGAAAACTTTTACATGGTTTCACAGGAACTGGAAGCTTCATCATTAATACTGTGAGGAAAACGGAGCAAATAGTCAGGTTATAGTATTACAGTATACTTTCTTTTATACTGTAAACCTGACGACTTAGTGGGCAGAAGACATATGCTGATGATCTGAACTGACTCTTTGAAGCGCTACACACATTTTGCTCTACAAGGATTTGTAGACTGCAGGATGCGGTTATGAATACTTTTTTTTTATACATTTGTTAGTGCATTATCGTCACTGTTGCTAAATGAGCTTTCTCTTTTGTATAACTAAACTGACTTCGGTTTAGAGGTGTGTTGGATTTTAATGTTTAAGATGTCCAATATTCAGTGCATTGTGTTTTAATTTCTATTTTTATAGTTGACTGCTTTGAATGGCAATATTCCCTTTGATTTTAGCAGTCATTTCCTCGAAGTTGAGTTTAATAACAGGGGTGTCATGTAAATCTGACAGGTGCTGGCAAGTAAACACCCAGCATTTGTGTCTAGTCCATCAGGTTTGGGCTTTACAATGGAGCATTAATGCATTATTATTTATGTTGATGGTGCCAGCCAAATATGTTGCCATCCAAGCAAATGTCCCACTCTAATAACGTTTTTTTTTTTTTTTTTGTGCTGTTTTGACAATGCTACTACACAAATTGGCCATTGTACAGCATTTCACAAATTACAAATCCCAACCCTGCTCCTGGAGTACTCCTGTACCTTCCTGCTGACTTCAGTTCCAGCCCTGCTCCAACACACCTGCCTGTGTTTTTTAAGTAATCCTGAATACCTTGATGAGCTGGTTCAGGTGGGTTTGATCAGGGTTTGAGATTAACTGTAGGAAGCTAGCGCTCCAGGAGCAGGGTGAGTCCTCTTTGGACTTTAACTGCTGCTCGTTGAATTGTGACTAATTTCGATAGAGTGCTTCAGGGAAGACAATTTTTGTTGGCCAACAACTGTAAACAAGTTGCCCTTTTATCACTTACAGTCAGAGCTGAGATGACTTACAAACTGTAATCCATTACTGATTACAAATCACATGACAAAAAATATAGTTAGTAACATGTTTTAGTTAATATAATCACACTACTTTAGATTACTTTTGACCTATCTCGGTTTTTAAATTGGATAATCTTATATCATACTGATATAAAAATACAAAGAGTAAGAAAATATATTCCATTTGTCGTTTTCAACAACATTAAGTGCATTAAACATTATATTATCTATTTTTCCCAGAGTGGGTTTGTGAAGGAACTGCAGGGCGATCTTTAATGAAAAGCTAACAATTAATTAAATAATTAAAATGTTAAATTGGAAAATTAATACATGGTAAAATAACTGACTGAGTGATAATTCAAATAAAAATCAGCAGTAGTTGATGCATTGTTGAAACACTTGAAATAATATAAATCCAGTGATCAAATGCTGTGGAGCCACCTTCTCTGTTAATGTTCACAAAACTACAAGTCTTTCTAAATGTACAGTCAAAACAAATTCTGTCACCTTCAACTTTTCTCACATTTTCACAGTTTAGTTTATAAAATAGTAATCAACAAATTAATCAGATAACTTTTATTGGATAATGAAGCTATGCAATGAATAAGTTGAATAGCTGTTAAATTTAAATACACAGTAATACCAATTTAGGTTAACCATTTACCGATGCTTCATTTTGTTCAGTCAAGTTTAGCAATAAAAAAAAAAACACGTAAGCATTACACGGTCAGGTCAAAGAGTAATTTTTGGTCCCAAATTTGTATAAATTTTACTGGTAATCTGCATGAAGAAGTTTTGGGGTATAATATGTCACAGTTTACTTTATTTTGCAATCCTTACTTACGTAAGTGAACTATAGTGTCCTGCACCCTAGTCTTAAGGCTTTCACAACCTCATTTTGTTTATAAAGACACTCTTACAAACTATTCTAAGGCCAACTTCAAGGGAAACCACAAAAATAAAGATTGAAAGAGTTATCAAAAAAAAGTGATGAAACCATGATGTAGTCCATTTTCAGCAATATAGCTTCTACTTAGACTTAAAATTATTTCAGTTTTGTTAAATTGTGACGATCACTTTATTTTCTTAAAAGTAACTTTGCAACTACAACTACAGTACATGACTACTAACTCTCAGGGTAGGCTAGGTTTTGGGTTAGCAGAATAAGTTGACATGTACTAGCAAAGTTACTAGTAGTCAGTATGTTGGGAACCCATTAAAATATATAAGTAAAAAAAATAGTTTATTAGTGGAAAAATGGGTGATGCAACGTTTGGGTTGGTCCTCAAAAATACGTCATCCCTGCAGAATGTTAAAATGATCTTCTTTTAGAAAAACAATTTCTCCAATTAAATTTTTGTGAGAAAAATGCTGTTTTTAATAAATGGGTGCACCAACTATTAATCTGGGTGGACCAGTGCCACCCTGGCCCTTATGCTCCTGGGACTTGATCCTTGTGAAACTTGAGCTATTCTTCCAACACAGAGAGATTAGCCATTCTTACAGGAAATAGGAGATCATCATCATGGTAAGACTTCCTTCCTCTGCATCCAGCTGCAGTCACCCTCCAGGGCCCTTCAGCGCCAGTCTCTGACCAGCGCACAGAAAGATCTCCCTCTGATTTACCATCTGGAGAGCCAGGGGTCACCTACACCCATCTGTTTCAGGAGGTTCGCTAAAATATTACAATATTACGTTTAATTGTATTGACCTGTATTGGATTACTGCGCTGCTCAAGCTACAGCTCTTCACTGAGAATCAAAATCAGGACAGCTGTCACAGTCCACGCTAGATGGGACAGAATTCTCTAATTGGATTTTACATCAAGGGAATTCTGAAATCATGAGCCAGATGAGTCCTTCTGCCTCACAGGGAAACTCTTGCCCCAAACTCCCTTCAACTGCCAGAATGAGCTTCCTCCATTCAGGTACAGGATCAGACACTAACGCCGAGAAACCAGGGATCAAACCTAAACTGAGGCCCAAGCCTCTTGTTCTTCCACCGGTTCCTGCGACTCCAGTTATAAGCCCCAGCAAGCCACGGCAGGCGCACACGAGCTGGGTACACAGCGCCAAACAGAAAGAGGAAGCTGGGGCTCCAAGCAAAGAGAAAGAAAGGACGTCTTTTCTGTCTGCTGTCATCGAGCGGACCTCGAAGCTGTATGGATACACACCTGCGCTGCGTCCCAGCTCCTCCGAGGCGACTCCTGCTGATATGACATCTCGTCTAGATGAGGACTGCCGTGAGACTTCATCGCTGAAGGCAGAAGCACAGTCTATTGCAACACAGACGGCCATGACAGCCAGACTTAGACCTGCAGTTCCTGTGAAGGTATATGCTGCTTCTCTGTCATTCATTCGTTGCACTGGGAATTTTGACATGCTTGTGTGTAAATCTGATGGGTTTGTGTCGATTTATGAAGTTTATCAATGCATATAATTGATTCTAAGTGATTGGCATCTGCTCTGATTTGAAGAGAGCATCTTTGGGATTTGAACATGCTGGGTAATGTTTGTTTCTCCACCCAGATGGGCTGATTACAGCTCATATCTGAATACCTCACGTTAAATGGACTAGAACCAATTTTCATCTTCCTACTTTGATTTTTAAAAGTTGGGGAATTGTAAAATGGCCCAACACCATTTGAATTCATATTTAAAATAAGTGAATGTAAACGTGTCGAGAAAATATCAAGGTATGGGTAATTTATTTCAGCACAACCACACTTTAAGCAAATAGTTTGTGGTCACTCTATTCAGACACATGGGTAAACTTCATACGAACCTAAAAACCAGTTTTGTAGTGTCCACATACTTTTTTCAGGGCCACTGTAATCTCACTGTATTCTCATGCTCTTAAATTATATATTATATTTGTGAAATGTTAAAAAATATTTGTTTTAACATATCATTTCTTACCAAAGCAAAATAATGCTTACACATTACATAAAAGCAAAATCAAGGCTAACACTTTATTTCAACAGTCCAGTTTAGACATTCTACTAACTTTGAAGCTATGTGTCAACTAGCAGTCATTAGAGTATTAGTAAGTCTGCTTAACATCTTCTAACACTTTATTTTGTCACAACATACTGACTATGAGAAACTTTGCAAGTAGGCTACTGTATACTGTATGTTAGCTTATTCTGGCTCTAGCTAGCCTAACAGTCAGCTCTGAGAGTTAGTAGATATGTAGTTACAGGGAGAGAAATACTGATCTTTAATAAACAGTTACGCAGAGGCTTTTATCCATGTATTCATATATTCATGTATTCACTACTAACTAGTAGGCTATTGGTGCTGTAATTTCTCTGGTCTCTTTAAACAGTGTTCAGTGTTCAGCTTAGCAATTATCAAACAAGGGCTATTGAAATAAACTCATTTGTAGATTGTGTGTTGTGGATGTGTTTTGTTTTTATCACTTTTTATTAAACAAGACTTGAGAATTGTTTCAGACAAAACAGGGTGAGAAGTAAAAAAGTTGAACTTTGAGTCATTTGTATTTGAACCTTTAACATATACATTTAATTACAGTATTTAGCAGACACTTTCATCCAAGGTGATTTACAAACATGGATCGTTGTAGGCCAATTTATTAACAGGAACCAACAATGTATGTGCAGTACACAGAGTCAAGTTTCACAAGCATCAGACAATGTCAAATGACTAATCGCAATTGATCACATCCAGAATAAATGGTTTTCTTTTCATAATATATGTGTGTATACAGTGTAGCTACATTAATTAAGCGTATATAAACACATCATGTATATATTTAAAAAAATGTTGTTTGTATATTAAATTTATGTATACATAAAATAACATTTAAGAATATAAATGTATATACATGTAATTTTCTTAACATTTTTTATGGCTATAATTTAGTATTTTTTAAAAATAATATAATTAAAATATTTCTTCCATGCATCTGTCAGTGTGACTACACTAGATCTAGCAGCCCACAGAGTGCATAAAATGACTCAAATATTTTTAGAGGTAGCCTATATATCACCTTTTATAATCCACATAGTTTAAAGCTGAATTGTCCTAATTACAAAAAATAATAATCATTAAAAAAGAAGCACATACAGCTTTTACTGTTCACAATATTGTCTGTATACCGAAAATTATATTATTTAATAGATATAGATTTGAAATATTAACACATTAACCACGCCCCTAAACAGTTGGTATTACAGAAAAGCCCCGGATATCCTCATGAAAATTTCACATCTGGACTTAAAACAGGGTCATGCATGATGACGTCTGAGATATGAAGAGGCGCGCGCACTCACTCACTCACACACACACACACACACACAGAGGACTGTACCAACTGACACTAGACTGAGGGGAGACACATCAAACCACACATACACACACACACACACCGTTGGCTGCTCTAGAATGAGCTGAAGTAATCACAGTGATGCTCAACATCCAGCTTTAAATGACTGCTGGTGAATGTAAATCATTCTGTCGGTGAGTTTCATTGTTTTTTGTTGTTTCATTCAGTGTTTTGCACGATTTAGCGAGAACTCGATTCCGGTGCTTTCACTTCTGCAGTATTGTCTGTTTATGTGTCGCACATTGTTTCAGTTTAAGTCATTTCATACACGACTGTGTGTGTTTGGTAGAAAACACACTTTAAACACGTTTACTGTGTATCTCTCTAGCTGAAGTGCTCGTTCACATCTAACGTCAGTAGTGAAGCTAACAGACTAGCACACAAGGGGAAAATGAGTGAAAACGAATAAATGAAATTCAAACAGTGATGATGATGGTGGTGGTGATGATGAAGAGACCGTGGTTCGATTCTTTTTTTTCTCTTTATTTGTACTGTTTTTCTTTGCTACGTCTTCACTCAGGATGGAGCTTTGTTGTTTTCTGGCTAGCGAGATGAGTGATGATATTATGTCCATGCGATGATGCTTTTTGTGTGACCTTAATGCATTTTATAACAGTGTAACTACTAGTGTAATTACAATACTAATAGTGTAAATCAAACTAGCAGAGCAGAAGTAACGGTGCTGAGTTACCAGAGACCCTCAATACAAACATCACTGTTCATTGTGTTCATTGTCTGCTGGTGTTTGATCAAAGCCAGCCAATCAGCTGTGTGATTCATTGATATTTGGGTTCAGTACGGTCATGTGTTATTACAGCTTTAGTCCTGGGATATATTGTTTTGGCACAGTGGTTATATTTTTGATTAAATCCACCATCTCTTCATTAACCTCTATGAAACCACGTCTTGGAAAATATGATTTTGTCTAAAAATCAGGGGTTTGTTCTTACAAAAGTTCCATGATATTACAGTTGTCTTGTGCACGTGGTAGAATTGTAATGCTTGTATTAATTGATTGAAAATGTGCAGTGGTTAATAGAACTGTCACTTGATTATCATGTACGACTTTATGACTTGCAAAGTATAAACAATTTGACATGCTTCACTAAACAAGTTGAATATCGAAGCAACCGAACAATATTGAACAGCTATGAGAAACTCAACATTAAATTAAAAAATGTACTCTGGTTAGTCCTAAAGCAATGCATAATATTTGTGCAATTGTGCATTTTTTTTTTAATTTTTTTTTTACAATTTTAAAAGGGGTTTGATAGCAGTCAGCATAGTGTAGTAAATGTGCTGGTATTGTTTTTCAGCAAAAGTGTTTATGAATTCAGAAGTCATCGAAATACTACATTATACAGAAATAAATAAATAGGCCCAAATTATTTATTTTAATGTTATTAAACTTCAATAAAATATTTAATTATCTAATCATATTGTGGCAGAAATGTTCTTATTTTATAGCATTATTAAATGTCTACACTGTAAAAAATAAAAACTGTAAAATGTACGGTAAAAAAATGGCAAGCTGTGGTTTCCAGAATAAACCGTGAAAAATATGCTATAAATATCTTTTGTTTTTTGTCTAATAATAACCCGTAATAACTGATATAACTATATTAGTGAACATAAATCAACAACAAAAAAACAACTAAAGCTGAACTTACAGAATAGTTGTATTTTTGTTAACTAATGTTAACAAAAAATAATATATGCTAATGTTCACTGTTAGTTAACTGTCAATAAATAATGGGATCTTACTGTAAAGTGTTACAAAAAATTGTGTGATTGTGCATTGTGTGAAGTATGCCAAAAATGAATATACTGTGTATTGGTCGATTTATCAAACTAGTCGAAATGTGGGGCTGTTTGTGTAGTTTTGCCACATTTGGACAAGCTTTGCAGTGTCACAGGAATTGAGTGTTTTTACGGTGATGCATCTTAGTCTCTGGTTACATGCCACAGATTTTCCCTGGTCATTTTAGCAGATGTTTTCACATTCACAAGCAGCTGACAGTATCCTAATAAGAGGACAGACCCCATGGAGTAAACTGAAGTTTAATGTCTTGCTCAGGGCACAGTGGTGACTGACGAGTTCAATAACTCTGCATAATTATGGCAAAAATGAAGTAGAAACATGAACTGGTTCTGGTGTAGCTCTTAAACATGCTTAGAAATGGGGTGTTGTTCCTATGTTTTCTGAGCCTAATTATCATGTTAGAAAACTGAAGATCACAGGCTAACATGCTGTCTGTGTGCCTTAAATACCATGTTTTACCCTGAGGCAAAACCACAGACTGCTCACTGTAGTGAAAAATCGGGATTGTCAGAATTAGTTCATCTTCATGGTTGCTCCCAGTTCAATTCAGATTTTTTGGTGCCCAGTCAAGTTCTGTAACTTCAGTGTTCCTCAAGTCTTTTATTTATTAAATGGATTTGTTTAATGCTTTTATTCATATCCGTAAATAGGTCTGTTTCAGGAATGCGAATGCACACTAGATGTGTCAGATGGATGACATAAGTGTCCTAAAATTCAACACATTGTTTTCTATGAAAGTATGTAGTGCCATCACCATATAGCATCCAGAAGTAGTGCTAGCTATGATTTCAAGAACTGGTCAAGATTCTTCCATGCTATTGCCTGCCACAGCCACATTAAATTCATGGTCTCCTAAAACAAACCCTGCAGAAATGGTCACACATAACAAATGCATTGAGTATACACAGTTTTTCACACCATGATCAAAGCTTAGGCTACATATAGAGACAATAGTTTTGTAATATTATCACTGCTAATCTTTCAGTTTTGCACAGTTGCACCATTTTACACCAACTGTGAAGCTCATCAATGTCACATTGTTCATTTTTTTTTAAAGAAGTGCAAAGACCTTTGTGAACCTTTTGTATGCATGAAGCGCTCAATGTGTGATACCTGTGCCATTTCCTTTATGTTGTCATATGAACAATCAGTCAGTGTTACTGATACCATGAACCTTGTTATGCAAAGCAGTTCTTGCTTCATCTGAAGTGAATGAAAGTAAAAACTTGGTTCACAAGTCAAGTGAGCAGTATTGCCAACTGCTTTTCATTGAAAGTAACTAAAACTGGCAGCTAAATGTCACTAGATGACATCATAATGGCAGTATATATATATAAAGATGAATATATCAGAGGGCAGATGTGAAAATAGATAAGATTTGTCCAAAATATTGCTATATTTGTCCCTAAACTTTTGAAAAAAGTCTCAATAGGTGTGGTGAAGTACCTAAATCTAATCACAGATTTGCTAATTGGAAACACTGAAAGTGATTCAGAGTCATTTCGTTAATTGTCATGAATTTATGTTGTGGATAAAACAAGAATGTTGATAGATACGTGTATGTTTCATATAAAAATACATTAATTAAATGTTAAAATTTTAAAATATGTAAAAAAAAAGTTATATAGTATTAAAAAATTATATATATGTTTATTTCCCGAAATTATTAAACAAGTTTTTGTGGAGTTGCACCACATTTTACAACCTGATCAAGCTAGTCTCAATATGAAAAGGTCAGTTTTTCTTTGACTGCTTTATGGGGTCTACTCTATGATATTATGTCCTGTTTTATACTTGTGTTACAGCGTTTTGTAGTGACCATGCATCCTGAAAGGCAGAGATCGTTTACTGTTTCTGCATCTTCGATCACAACTGACTGGAAATGGGGCATCATACAGTGACCTTTAAACAGATCAGCTCCTCAGCTGGGATCTTGGACTAGTCAATAACTGGATATCCTGATGCCTTGACTTAGGGAACATAATGATTTCTCTCCTTGAGATCTGACTTAAACACATTCAGCTCTGAAGCTGATGTTAGACTTTGAGCTTGTTTTATATATGGTGTCTGATAAAGATGTTTGATTCAGTGGTCCCTGTCCTTTCCACAGCCTCTGTTGTTGAACTCTGATCGTAACAAACGAGGAAAAAGAGGCAAACCTAAACACAGAGGTCAGATATTCACTAAGGCTGACTTCTGTTGTAAAATTGAAAGCGGACACCATTTCATTCTACCCTGAGTTCAGTTCCAGTTATTCCACATGCTCGTCATGTGGCTAGAATGTGGTCAATTACTTGTCAGCTACAAAAGACACTAGTATTAAAAAATGAGGGCATTTCTGGAAACAGAAACATTCCTGAGCCGCCTGGAGCAAGTCATAGAGACCGGGCGTCCTGCAGGAACTTCAGCATGATGGGCATGAATGCTGGATTCACACAGACAGCCTGACATTCATGCCACTTGCTGGATTTAAAGGGACAGTTTACCCTGGAATTAAAATTGTAATTTACTCACTGACAAAAACTTCCTTCTGTGAAAAACTAAAAAGTAGATGTTTAGCACAATGTTCACGCTGCTCTTTTCCATGCAAAGTTTATGTTTGTTATCTTGAAGTCATATGATCTCTGTGAGAAAGACACTCAAATAAAGCCTTTCATTTGTTTTTTGAAACTTGTGTGTTGTGGTATGGCATAATTTATGTGAAACCTGCTGTAATAATATTTTTTAATATTTTAATATGTAAGAGGAAAAAAGGATTTTTGGTCTGTTCTCTCACAAAGCTATTGTTGTTGACGTGGTCATATGTAACAAGATGACAGGAACGAGAGATTTATTAGACAGAGACGGCAAGGGCAAAACACAAGAGTGAACAGACAAGGTAACGTCCAAGGTAACGTGAAACACAACGTCTGTGTGGTGTGGGAGTCAATATAATGGAAGAGCGAACTCTGGTGGCAATCAGACAGAAGTCCACAAATCCGGATTTGTGACATCATAAGGATCACTTTTTTTGAAACTGAGATTTATCCATTATCTAAAAGCTGAATAAACAAGCTTTCCAATTATGTATGTTGTTAGGGTAGGACAATATTTGTCTAAAATTCAACTATTCAAAAATCTGGAATCTGATGGTCCAAAAAAATCGCTTTGAGAAAATCGCTTTAGTTGTTAGCAATACATATTGGGCCGGTTTCCCGTACAGGAATTAGATTAAGCCAGGACTAGATCTTTGCTAATTTAGGACATTTAAGAGTTTTT
>JAUCMS010000002.1:3848943-3862588 GCA_032357445.1 Enteromius radiatus
ATTAAAAGCCATTTGTGTGGTGTGTAATTTTTATATTCATGGTTAAGTGCTAGTCTAATTTCAATATTATAGGAGACTTTTACTAGTCTTGGTCTTTAATTAATCTTAATTTGTGTGAAACCTACTGGTTGAAGTGTAACATTAGCGTAATGCAGTTGGTCAAATCAGTGTTGGCCATGGGAACTAATAGGGACAGAACCAAAGTTTACAGGAATGCGTTTTCTGGAATCTGCTCAAGCGGTGGACTTCTACATTCCGATTGGTTGCCGCCGAACCACGTCATAGCTCATTACCATAAAGTTGACCTGATTTCAACTCTCCTTGATGCTCTCGCCGTCCAAGATGCGCCCCGCTGCTGCTCGCCGCCTCTCGCCGCTGGCTCACATTGAAAATGAATGACTTCCGGCCACTTTGACGCTCTCGCCGCCGGCGGTGTGAACGCATGGTAACAGCTTTGGGGAAGTGGTGCGTTGTGGGGGATTGAGTCCAGTTTAACTGAGAGTGAAACAGAATGGTGGGAGTGCCCTCTGGTGGAGCTTGACGGTACTTCTGGCTGGGATCATTACAGATATCAGTCACCAAGTTGACATTTTTATGACAAGGAAAGATTAGTTCAGGTTGTAAAATATAATGTGGCCTAAATGCACATGCAGATGTGTCAACTTGATGACGCTTTTCATTTTCCTAAAATCATTGTTTTTTGTTTTGTATAACTGAAATGATCTTCTACCAATAGGTTTTTTTTTTTTTCAAATTTCTCTTTTTCTTATTTGGGGCAGACTTGCTCCACTTTACCTTCTTTGAGTTAACACTTAATGATGTCTAATCTTTTCTCATTTTTTTTGTCCAACAGCCACCCCTACAACCCAAGAGAAACAGGAAAGTGGCTCAGGTCTTGACTCTGCTTTTGATGAGGATGACATTGATGAGACGTCCCTCTTCCAGGAGATTGACAGGGAGCTGTCAAACCTGTTAAGCGGCCTGACTGCTCAGAGTCAGCATGCTGCGTCCGGACAGGACACAACGTCAGGAGATGCCGCCGTCGCCGCCAGCTCATCTATGATACCCTGCAACGGGCAAAACGAAACTGCACCATCTCAGCTGGATATGGCCAAGCACGGCCTGGATGTTCTGAACGGCCAGTCCGAATTAGCAAGAGACTCCTTGCTGTTTGACTCTTGGTGCGAGGCACTCATAAAGGACCCCAGCTCAGTTATGGCGGCCGCAAATGAGCTGAGCTGCTTCAGCTCTGGGCCCAGTCGAGACCCCAGGAATGCATCTCCCTGCCAAAATAAACCTGAAGCCAGCCCGATTCCAGCTGTAGCACATGGGGAGCAGCCCTCAGAGGTGCCCTCCCAAGAAAATGCTGGAAAGGATACAGAGGGCAAGAGGGCCGGGTCACCCTCGCCCAGTAGGACAGACGACGACCCCTCGGCAGAACTGGTAGATGAGTCTTTAGAGGAATCAAATAAAATTCTGGCTGAGATCCCAGGCATCTTCAGTGGCTTTCTGGAAGGGGGCAAGCTGCGGGACAAGCCGCCGAAGAAGCTGCGGTTTGTGGAGAGCAGGGCGGAGAGCCTTATGAATGGAGAGATGCAGAGCTGCAGCATGAAAGAGGAAGCGACTCCGGACGTGCAGCATACAGAAGCCACAGGAGTGCCACAAGGGCGTGTGCTGAGACCCGATCAGAAACCAGCAGAGAACGGCTCAAACAGGTACAGTACTTCTGCATCGCAGTCCTCACTTGCCAAAAGATAGTAAAGAGACACCGCTATTTGGCATGAGAAAGCTATTTTATATAATACTTTTAAAGACACCTTCCAGTGGAATTAAATTGGTGTTCGTTCAACAGGAAACAACAGTGTTTACAGGTAAATTAATTTCTTATATTTTTATAATCAATATGATTAATAATTATTATTAATATTATTAACAATGAGTAAATGTTTTGTTTTCATAAATATATTTATTGAACTATTTATATAATTATTTGGTTATACTATTTTAGGATCTCTTAACTTATTAGCTTATTAGCATGCATATTTTTGGAATGTTAGCTATTTAGCACATTATTAATGCCTTATTCTACATGACCTTATTCTACACCCCTAATCCTACCCAATACCTAAACTTACCAACTACCTTACTGACTATTATTAAGCAGCAAATTAGGAATTTATAGAGTGAAAAGATGTAGTTAATATTGAAAAAGTTCCAAAATAAAAATAAAAAATCCAACATAAACAGAATAAAAAGTTAATAACAATTATAAGATTTTGAACTGAACATTTTTAAATGTTCTAGCTCTGCATTGCTATTTAGACATTTTAAATCTTATAATTGAAAGATTTAAACACTCTACATGCATGTTTGATGTTTTTTTAGTATTAAATTAAAATATTAATATATTTTAATATGCATTTTGTCCTTGATATGTTTGCCATCTTGGAATAATTATTTCTGACTGACTGTTGTATTGCATTTTATTACTGCCAGAATATTACTGGCAGAGTAATACTAACACTTTAGATTGAACAATATTCACTATTAACAGGATGCTTGTTAGCATGTATATTACTAGTATATTGGCTGTTTACTTATAAAGCACATGTTAATTCTGCATGACCATATTTGAGTTCCCTTAAACCTACCCAATAGATTCCTACCACAACAACTAATTTACTTACAGTACTTTACAGTAATTTGGAGTTTACTGTGAGAAAACTCTTGCATGTGTTACTGGCAAAATTTAGCTGTTATGTCGGGGTACACCTATGATGCCTATGTAGGCAACTCAATAAGGTGAGAAAAAGCTTTCTAGAATGAGAGATATAAACAGCTGAACCTTGTGCAATGCAAAGTTCAAGTGTGCTGTTCATCTAGTTTCTTTTTATATTCAGTTCTCTAATGCGTCCGATTTATCGGTTTCACTTCCTTTATCCTTTCTGCCTGGTCTTCGTAAGAAATGATCGAGCATTATATAGAGGAAGTGTTGTGTTCACTTTGAGTTGCTAAGAGGAACGAGGCTTGTGGTTTTTTTAATGGAATGGTTTTTTTTTTTACTTCCTGTGGGTGAGTCTCATGAATTTGTGCTTTAGAAGTACTAATAAACAGCCAATATGTTAATATTAGCAGGCATGGTAATACACAGCTTGTTTATATAGTGAGAATTGGTGCCTATACTAAAGTGTTACTGAAAATTGAATTACTATTAATAGGCCATAAATGGTAGTAATATAATCAATCAATCAATAAAGTACTTAGATAAGATTTAAACAAAAAAAACAAAACAAACTTAACTTAAAACCCTAACCGTAAGACATATAAAGTTATCCACTGTTGAGTGAGATGTGTTTGTCTTTGTGCCTGCTTCAGGTGTTCTGAAGGTAGATCTGCTGCAGGTGAGAGTGACATCACAGATGTCTTCAGCTGCCAGTTTGAGAGCATTCTGGAGTCGGAGCGTCTGCGAGGGACTCTTTACAGTAGCATGGACTCGCTGGATGAGCTGTCCAACCCTGCACCTGAACCCAGTTCTCACAGTGCTCCAGGAGCATCGTTTGCCTTCGACATTCCTCTCACTCCCATGATCCAACAGCGACTCAAGGACAGAAGCCTGTTCCTGAGCTCGGACGCAGAGGTGCTGAGTGTTTCCGCCACGAAGGAGAGTGGCCGGACAGCTCTGGAGGTGACCTCTTCGTTTCTCTCAGCGGGCTTGGAGGACGCAGGAGCAGCTCTAGCAAACGGTTTAAACGACAAAGACCCCAGAGATTGGCTGCAAGACTGTTTAAGGTAAGACCACTCAGTCTGACGTATAATGAAAAAATGTCCGACAACTCTTTGACTTTGTTACGGTTGCGAATATTGCGTGCATTGTGTGAATTGTAAATATGTAGCTTTCTTAGCACTGAGCACTGTTTCCTTATGTCGTTATGCTGAAGAGTTTTTGTACAGGCTTCAGTTGATTATGTGGCGCCCTCTGCTGAAAAGGCTTTTCCATTGCATGCACTTTTTCAGACCAGGCTTATAAAATTAACAGTCACACTTTATTTTAAGGTCCAGTTCTCACTATTAACTACGACTTTTGCCTCAGTAAACTCCTAATTTGCTGCATTTAAAAAACGGTTGGTAAGTTAAGGCATTGGGTAGAATTGGTGATGCAGAATTAGCTCTTTAATAATGAGAATTGGTCCCATACCAAAGAGTTAACTAAACCTAAAACATTTTTTGTTTCATAGATGAAACAAACATAATCTGAGATAAAATTATGTACTACTACACATAAAAGTGAAATAAAATAACTATATAAATGTATAAAACTATATTAAACACTGATTATCTAGTATCTCAATGATACAAAAATAACACTGGTTCAGAAAGGAATTTTCGGTTCTTAACTAGTCGCTTATTAGCCATTTATTAATCCTACCCAATACCTAAACTTAACAACTACATTACAGTGAATAAGAAAAGATTACAAAAGAAGATATTTTGAAGAATATGGGTAACCGAATATTTGACAGTAACCACTGAATTCCATAGTATGGAAAAAAACAATGGAAGAACTGTTTGGATACCAACATTCTTCAAAATATCTTGCTCAGAGCCCATTTAAAAACATCCACAAGACTGACCAATAATGTGCTGTACATTAAAATCAAGCCATGAACACATAAAACAGAAATAATGAAACATATGAATTTAAAAACAAATATGACAAAAAATATTCAGTGTAATAAAAATAGGATGTTAGTAGGCCAGATCAAACAGGTGTGTTTTTAAAAGTGACGAAAAATGGATAGGGAAGGTGCCACTCTAATCTCAGGTGGCAGATTGTTCCCGCATCTTGTTTTGTGCTCAACAGAAGAATGAAAGTACAGGTTTGGAACGAGTGCAGGGACAGAATTATTTTCTAGGTGAACTGTCCCTTTAAGGACATTTAAATTCAATAAGATTTGTAAACGTCCAGTGACAAGAATGCTATAGGGCTGTCAAAAAAAGTGTGCATCAGGCAGCATTATTAGTGACTCACGAGATGCTATGATAAAGTAAGTGATGTTGCATTTTAACACTTTTGTTAGCCTGTTCAATTGAGAGCTCTAGATGCGGCTCTGCTACATTGTTTATTCCAAACATTTATGTGGTCTTTTGTGGCCTTAGGAGAGAAGCCGAAGGCTTTTTTCCCCCCTTAACTGAAATTATTCCTTTTTAAATTTGAATATTGATAATATTTCAGTACAAAATTCCAATTTAGATTTCCAGTCATTTTGACAGCCCTAGAGTGTAAGATACCTTTAGAAAGCATTAGAAGAGCTCAGCAGAGAACGAGACCTGTCCTGAAAATCTGAGTTTGTCGAATTATTATCACTGCGGACCGAATCATTGTTGCTGGAATTTGGTCAAGTTGGTTAGCATTAATTACAGGCTGTTTATGATTGTATAACAGCATCTCAGCTTGGTGCATTAATACAGAATGGGGCGTGTGTTCATTTTACATTAGCGTCCAGCAGGGCTCATCCAATCCCAATTTCAAACTCAGAGCTAAATGTTTATTCTCTATTATTCTCTACTTAGAGATACTTATACTCTATTATTTATTAAATGTTCATTATTTGACTTTCATTACATTAAATGTAATATCAACAGATTACTTCATTATTTGTTCTAGTGATTATTTTGTAATTATTCATTATTTGTAACTATTCCTTAAATGACTTTTTAAATCAACTGTAATAATAATTTGTCATATTAACTGGAAAAGAAAGCAGTAGATCTAGTTAATGCAGTACAACAGAACTCTTTGTAATTTTGCTAATTTTGATACTTTCATATTGATTTTACTGTTCAGTTTCAGTACACTTTTCATTTTATTCTTGATTGTTCTTCCTCTGTGCAAACAATACAAAAAGAAAAAAACTCATGACACAAATCATAGTAGATCTTAAAAATAAATGGAGATCACTGTAGATTTGACCTGTTTAGCGATTTAGAGATAAGGCTTTTGAAGCTTTTAAATGCGAGGACGATGCTATCTTATTTCTACCAACTTTGAATTTAGACTTTTTCCTCAAGAATTTGGATTTGGATTGTGAGACGTAGAAAAGAACAGTAGAAAAAAAAGTGAATCTTTAGTGTAACATCATTATAATATGCTAATTTGCTGGTCAGGAAACATTTCTTATAATTATCAATGTTGAAATTAATGTTTTAATATTTTTGTGATATATTGAATTCAGTATTCTTTGATCAACAGAAAGTTCATACGTTTTCAAATGTAGTATATTTTCTGATGCATCAATATAAAAATGATAAAAAAACTGTACAGTCAGCCTGTAATTATATTGCAAAATCAAATTGTAGGAATCTAGTTGGAAGTTGTATGAAGAAAAACTGGTGTCACAATGAGTCAAGCGAATGAGTCAAGACCCCTGTTATGTCATTCTCTAGAAAATAGTTACCAAAAGAGAGTGATGTCACGCTGTACTAGTTCTTTGAGTGCTATGTATGTTTGAAGTAGATTCAGTTTTTGGGTTTAGGGTGAATTATTTTGTACAACATATCTGATCTTTGTGTACAAAGCAAGAAGAAAGGCTCACAAGACTAATGAGACACAGATCAGCTGAGTTTAAACTGCATCGAATTGAAGGAGCTCTTTGTGTTTTATGGATGAGTGAATGCTTATAAAGCACTTTATTAAACCTGCTGACTGCATTTTACCTCTCTAGTGTGTAATCTGAGGAACCGGTGGATGTAATATGTGACGCTGGACAACAAAACCAGTCATAAAGGGTATTTTTTCAGAATTGAGATTTAAACATAATCTGAAAGCTGTTAATAAGCTTTGATAATAATAAATGAATAAATACGCTTTCCATTGCTGCATGGTTTGTTAGGATAGGACAGTATTTGTCCCAGATACAGCTATTTGAAAATCTGGAATCTGGAAGGTGCAAAAAAAAAAAAAAATCACCTTCTGTAAAAATATTTGAGAAAATAACCTTTAAAACTGTCTAAATCAAGTCCTTAGCAATGCATATTAATTATCAAAATTTAAGTTGTGATATATTTTTGCTAAATATCTTTATGGAATATGATCTTTATTTAAAATCCTAATGATTTTTGGCATAAAAAAAACAATAATTTTGACCCATGCAGTGTATTTGTGGCTATTGCTGCAAATATACCCATACTGCTTATGACTGATTTTGTTTTGCAGGGTCACATATGATTTGTAAAGCACATTGAGTCTAACATTGAGCACCTCAAGAAACTCCAGAGTCTACCATAATATGGAGTGATCAGTAAACATGCATCCTCACCCGCACCCTCGTCAGAAATCACGCTACATTTCCTCATCATCAGACCCGTCAGCCCTGCTGTTATTTATAGCTCCAGCGCAGCTTCAAACCGCAGGCTGCAGCCTCGTGCCCCAGAGCATGATGGATGTAAATAAAGCACATCGCTCCATTCACACACGCGTGTGTTCGGCCCAGCCCCCCTCCATCCGGCCGGCCCGCAGATGGAGTGAGACGCCGGAGCTGTGGTGATGAGACTCGCTACAGTAATGAATAAGCACAAACAGAGCGCCGTGTCCTAGCATGCAGGTCAGAGCCGAGCATCTGGCTGGAGGTAGGACACATCACACGCCGCAGATAGACTGACTCTCATGGGCTCCGTTGTGTCCGGCTGCTTTTCCCAGCCGGGCCTGTCCAACGACGAGCAATCGTCCATCCAGTAAGTCTTGACCTTCGGCTTGCATGACACGCTTCTCAGAGGCAGCTGCTCGCGGTGTGTGTGTGTGTGTCCGACGTCTCCGCTGCAGCTCTCGTGTCTGTCCGCGGTGTGAATGTCCTCTACAGCTGAAAGGTTGAAGCTTTCCTGTCTTTGTGTGATTCTCCCCTCCCTCTTCAGTGGGCTGATCCTCAAGCACATCATAAATGATGATAACGGTGAACATTAGATTGAATATGAAGTTGCCTGCATTGTAATATCATCTACTGCTGAGTCAAGATCATTAAAACCACTACATGTGTACGCTGAATTTATTGTTGTGTAAAAACTAAAGAATGATTTTGTTTTGAGTGCAAATGCAGGCTATTTAAGTATATGTGATCCCGGAGCAAAAAAGCAGCATGGGTAAATTTGTAGCTATCGCCAACAATACATTGTATGGGTCAAAATGATCAATTTCTTTCATTCATTAGGATATTCAGTGAAGATCATTTTCAATAAGATCTTTTGTAAATTTCCTATGTAAATATGTTAAAACGTAATTTTTGATTAGTAATATGTAATATGTTTTGCATCCTCAGATTCAGAATAATATTGCCCTATCCTAACAAACCATACATCAAAAGAAAGCTTATTTTTTCAGCTTTCAGATGATGGATAAATCTTAATGTTATGACTTGTTTTGTGGTCCAGGGTTACATATAATAAAAGCTATTAAAATCAATTCGGAAATTGCTGGTATTAGGTAAAGGTGTGGTCATGTTAGTTTAGTTTGGAAACATCCAGTCATTTTAATAGGACTTGCAAATTTCACATAAGGGCTGTTGATTGCCCCTCGTGAATTCTGCATTGCAACTCACAACTAAACTACATCCTAATATCCTTTGAGATTTTTGAGCTGTTTTAAACTGTCAGGTAAGGCTGGGTCAAATTATTCAAAGCATGAAGCATAAACTTTCCCTTTCTATTTTTATAATGATGTCATGATTGCAGGCAGTGCTGTCATTAATGCGACTTTGTCTGCGACAGACTCTGTGTCTACCCTCCTGACAGGATTTTATAGATTGCAGTATTTCGCTGAGAGCTCTAAATGTATATACAATGCCGTTAATGTCACTTAGTATTTCCTCTGCATAAGTAATGGTGCGTTGGTGATATGGGGTTGTTTGGGAGCAAATGAATTGCTTTTCTAAATCATCATGCTATTTATATTTATCAGCACTTGTGCTTTGAGCATAAATCTTGTCCTTAATAGTGCTGATTAAAGTAGTGCTCTGTGAGGCGTCACCCTTTACTTCCACATGGTCACACACGTGGAGGTAAACAGTGTGTGTGGCAGGTGTTGATGTCATGTGACCGGCGTCATGGGCTGATCTAGAGGAAGTGGCTCTCAGCGGCGCTCTGGGTTTGTGCCAGTACTGGAGGTGTGAGTCAGCACCAGCGGCCCGGTGCCAGGCGTCTGTCCCGCACACAGACCCGCTGTATTTAACTACCCTTCATTTCTTCACTCACACATTTTCCCTGTTGCTTGCCTGAGTCTCCTGCATGCATTTTCACTGTAAAAAATTCATCGTGATTAATGGCTTCCAAAATAAATGCATTGCAGTTATATATTTAAGAAAAATGTGTTGTTTATATATTAAACATTAGAGGTCGACCGATACTGAATTTTACCGATACCGATAGCTAGGTGGACCGCACTTGCCGATAACCAATTAATTAACCAAATTAAAACATGGAAGAAATGTTGTTTGATCATTACTTAAAAAAATAAAGTTTTTTTGTATTATTTTAATAATTTTAGTAGTAGCCTTTATTTTGGCGGGTTGCCACGAAGTGCATGCCATTTAATTCCATACGAAATGCGTATTTATCGTATATATAAACTTGTATTTTATTTCTTTTAATAGAAATATTACAACAATTACATTTCTGACACAGAGATTGCACTGATCTGCAGCCGTTTGTGTAGGTATTCGGACCAACTTTGTTTTCTGGAGATTAAAAGCTAAAAATTGCTTACCCTGCTTTTAAAGGAATATTTAAAAAAAAAATTTTTTCATTTATTTATATTATTTTACATTTTTTTGTTATTTATTGTTAATTACTTGCCTGTCGGTTTGTGGCAAAATATTTTGCTGTGTTCACATGTTGTTTATTACTGCATGTAATTCATTAAAATAGTTTAATTTCAAATAGTTGATTACAAAATGCACCTACATTTTTTTGGAATGTTTTTGTTGAATAAAATAAAAATTTTCCCAATATATTTTAGTATTGAGGATTTATCTTATTTAGTCACACCCCTAGTGTGTAATAAACAAAACCCTGCGTTGCAATTAGTTAATGCTTAACAGATCGCATAAATCAGTGGAAAATGTATAGAAATAATAATTCTGTGTAAAGGAATCTTGCTTCATTTTTCTGCCACCACTGCAGTGAGGCATGTCACTTTTTCAATGACAGGCTCTGACAATTAGCACTCAAGCTCAGGTCAAATTTATGTTAACAATCATGACATTAAACACTTGGCTCAGACTATTTTTGCCACATTAATTTAGCCTCTTGAGGTAATGCTAATGTTAGCGTCCTCTCAGCTTTGTCAGCAAACATACTGCTGTTCTTTCTCCAATGCAGCAACCAGTCAACAAATTAATTACTTTATATTGACCTGAAAACATGTACTGAAGTGTACTGTAGACAGACATTTTCGTCTGTGTTTTAAATGTGCATCTAAAAATGTCAGCACTGTCCGCACTGTGCTCTCTCAAGGCAACGCGCAATATCATGTTTCAAAACAAATGCATGTGTTTTCAGTCGTTTTCGGCTCTAGAGGCTGCTCTTGCCATAGATATGTTTGCTCTCACACTGTATAATGATAACGGACCCTTCACAGCCACTCCAGCAGCGGATGCAACCTGGAAAAACTTTTTTTTTTTTTAAGATTTTTTTTTGCCAATAGTTCCGGAAATCGGTGCAAAACCGATACATTGGTCAGCCTCTAATAAAAAAAAAAAAAATATATATATATAATATTTTATATACAATTATATAGAAAATATATACATGTGTGTGTATTTATGTATGCATAATAAATATACACAGTATACACACGTACATTGTAAAAAATGTATATATATTATGGGTGTGATTAATAATTTGACAGCACAACTACATTAGTGCAAAAACCCACTGCCATACTTTAAAATAATGAAAAGAGCAGAAATTCTGTGGGACCCAGTTTGGAATTACTGTGCTATAGACAGGATTACTTAAACCATGCAATATTTTTGAGAGGAGGTTCACTAAGGCTTTAGATACAATTTTGAACTGCAGAATTAAAAAAAACTGAGGGGAAAAAAAAACGTTCTATAGACATCTAGTGGGTTTCAGACATACAATTAGAAACCACCTGGAACACTATAGCAACAGAATGGAAAGTGCTTAAAATTTCTCAGAACACTTTAGGAACCACATTGTGCCCTAGAAACCATTCAGAATACATTACCTGCCTTACAACACTCTAGCAGCTGCCCACAACATGCTAACAACCACAAAAACTCTCGAAACCACTCAGAACACCTTGGTAATCAACTACAGTAGCGACAACCTAGCAACCACCCAGAATCATAGCAACTGGATATCAGTGCCCTAAAAAACACTCAGAACAACATAGTTATCTCCAGGGTAAGGTTATAGCCTAAACTAATGCAATCTGTTAACAATGAACATGATAAATCTGGCTTTTTAAGCAAGTAAATAGGTGTCACGTCATGAATTTTTGAGTTTTTAATACAACGGAAAATGTATTTAGTGTGATCACAATTGAATAAAAAATGCTGTAAGTTATTCCACTGTGATTTAAATAACAAATGAATTATATAGAGAGTGCGAGCCTAAAAAACCTAAAAATAAACCCCATCAAACTTGATTGTATTGGGGGTGCTTTGGTATTCATCAGGCTGACGGCTGATCTGCACTGAATTGATCAGCACACACCGCTAATCTACTGACCTGGCTTAGATCTGACTGGAGGAGAGAGATGCTGTGTGTGTGTGTGTGTGTGTTGGCTGACTCTAGCGAGTCTGAGTCGTTGCTCATCAGCCTCATATTTCACCGGCCTGCCATTCTGCTCAAGGCTGAGCGCTTTACAGCCGCCACCTTGTCTCACGATAAAGCAGCACAAACGGCCATGCAGCCTCAGATATCTGCAGAGATCCTTCTGGAGGTCAGCACACACACACACACACACACACACACAAATCCAAACAGGCTCTGTGCTTTTACAGGGACCTCTGCCACAGAAACACTGGGAAGCGTTCTTGTGGTAATCTGCTGGAAGAACAGGCGGTATCAGTTAGCGTGACATCGTCTGCTGTTATTCCGGCACGCCGTAGACGCCCAGAGACAATCTGAGGTCAATCTAAGTGCTGTTGAAATGTGGGAGCAGGATTAGGGAAGCTGGAGAATGTTTGGAAAGGGTGGGAGGGTGACAAATGCATGCTTTCGCTTCATACTTTCAGTTAGAGGGTATGAAAAACTAAATTTGGCCCCTCCACCATTCTGTAGTACAGATGGAGGGAGGTGCCTTCAGACCTTTATCTGAAGTCTTCTGGTCTGTAGCTATTACACAAGACTTTCTGTAACTCTGATCAACAAGCGTACATCCATTTATGCTTGATATTTTTGGATTTAGTCTGTTCTCAGGTCAGTGCCTCTCTACTGTTGTTGGCTCAGGATGGTGGTGTGGTGAATGTCTTCACTGGTGTCTCATTTCCCTGTTGTGTGCAGGTGATCTTCAGTGTTTGGTCTGTTTTCTGGGCTAGGTTGGATTTGTCTCTCTTTTATGAGTAGTTATGTTGGAGCCTTCTGTATAATTGAATTAATAGTGTGGCATATTGTTTCAGGAAGAATGACTTCCTGCTTTAGTGTCATGGGAGAGGAAATCATTTCATATTCCCATGGTACAGATCCTGCTGTGATATTTCTGGAGCTCTGTGTAGAAAATAGTCTTCTCGAGATATATTCTGAAACATAAAGTTTCATTTCTTGATTCTGATGTCTATTTGTGAAAGATTGATCTTTGTATATATTTCTTGTAATTAATAAAGAAGTGACTTAAACCCTGCCTCTCCACAATCAACTGCAAGCTAGCATTTCATTTTAGATGTAATGTCCACATTTGAAACAAATGGAATAGAACGGAGGTTGGGTGTCAGAGCTGAGAATTACATTACATCCAAGTTGTTCCTGTAGTATCATGTCCACAATTAGAGTTTGGATAGTTCTGTGTGTACCACTTAGTTTACTGAGACAGAAGCTGCGTTTCAATCCACCTGTTTCTATGCACATTTTGCAAAATCATATTAAAAAAAACACTGGATGGAAAGCCAAGATGTGCATAAATTCTAAAAATATGCATAGAAAATGTATGCGCATATTTGAGTAGGATAACATTTTTATCAGATAAGAAAAAGTGTGCATAAACTATGATTGAAACACATTTACCGAATAAATTCCTACATGTGCATTGGAAAAGTCATGTGACTATGAAACTGGCAGTGGTCCGATCTCATTCACAGCATCTATATTTTGTATGGTCATTCTGGAAAGCCTGAGCAAAGTCTGTGATAGTGTTGTCACGGTACCAAGATTTCAGTATTCGGTACCAATACCAGTGAAAATCCACGGTTCTCGGAACCAAAGCAAAACACAAAAACATGAATTGAACAACAAACTATTTTTATTAATAACAAACAGCCTGGTCTTCCTCAGCTTGCAGCTGTAAAAGGACAGTAAAACAATTTTATATGAATTTTATATGTAACTTTTCAGTAAACAACAAACCTCAGCTTTTACAATAAATTTAGATAAGATTACTTATATTAAGTGTATGATATCAATTTTACACAGCCGG
>JAUCMS010000002.1:3900060-3912185 GCA_032357445.1 Enteromius radiatus
TCCAAATAAGGCAAAAACAGACTGTTTCATTCTAGGGTCAAATTCTAGGGTTGTAAATGGACCTGTAAAACATTTTTCCCCTTACATAAGCTACATACCTTCTATGTACATATCAGAAAACAATTTAAAATATTCTCTCAATGCATTCTATGGCACCTTTAAGTCTTTCCATACATAACTTTATAACAAAAAAGTGGGCATTATATAAAGATTACTATCTGGCTAACCAAGAAATTAGATATTGTGCATATAAAAACATTGTGCTGTAACACATAAGATGTATATCAATCTAAAAATATTAAATTAGGTGTGACTGATATTGATTTAACACAGAAACCTGTGTGAATAATGTCTTAACTGATTCACAGTACTTTAGCATACTTAAATAAAATTGTAAAAGTCTTGCTATGTTGTTTCCAGTATGCTTCTAATTAATTTATTCTTTAATATAACCATTAGAACTCGCTGTGCAAGGTGTGAAGCATTATTGTTATTTTTGTAATTATTGTTATTATTTAGCCAAAAAGACACACTAAAGCAAATTAGTAAGATTAGCTTCTTCCATTTTGTAAAGGTGACATCAATGCTGTTGGCTGTAAAGCAGTGGATGCTGGTTGCTTGAGAAGCCACTCGCTCTCCAGCTCACTGTAGAGAACAGATGGGCCTGATGATGCATCAGCCCATTGGCTCACTCATCACATTAAGGCATATTGTCTGGCAAGTGACCATGCCGTCTTAAGCAACCTGATGACAAACCTGCTGAGAATAATATTAATAAAACCTTCATCAGATGTGTTTGAAAATGCTCTGTCTTTTGCACTAGATAACAAAAGATTTAAATCTGAAGATAACTGAAATCTTTCATGTGCAGTTATTTCAGCTTTCGTCAATATTGTCTTACTCGCATAAAGGGGGTTGCGTCACAGGAATCAAAAAAGATTCTTATGCTTGTGGCTAGGGCTGGGCGATATGGGCAAAAAATTATCGCTATATATTTCTTTTTCATATTAGTCGATAATCATAATTTATAGCCTCGCCCTATAAATAACCAAACCTCCATCCTTCTGTATCTCGACCTTAGTATCCCTCCTCTGCCCCAGCTCCTTCTCATTTGTATCCAGGGGGAGCACTCAGGGTTAGGAACTGGCCGTCCGCCTCCTCCTCCCGGGCCCTTAGGACTGTCCACCCTAGGGCTCGGCAGCCCTCCTAACCCTGAGTATTCTCTCTGGGCAGCACGCCAAACAAGCTTCGCTTATATATACTTGATTACCGACAAGTACGAACTCGTGAAATATTGTTTCTACAAATATATCTGTGCTACTTAGGACAGGGTTTGTGCTCCAGGATCACATTTGAACTTTGTTTTGAGAGGATAAACAGTGGAACAGAGAATTTGCCGTATAAACATTCTATCAAACATCTATTGAACTTTTCATATTTCTTTCATCAAGGAAAATTAAATCCTTTTTTTTTGCATATCCTTACTTATGACTCATTTTAAAAATGAGGCAGTAAAAACTATATTTGACCTTTTTTTTTTGCACTGAGGTTGGTAAATATATTTATGTTTTTGCTATATCTAAAATACCTGTGGAAAAGTTTCAATTTCAAACAGGAACTTGCAATGTCATTTTAAATGTCAAGTTATTGAACTGCTTTTTGCTTTGAGCAGCATAAATGGCTTGTATTTTTTTATATGCTGTACATCTTTAAGTTGTACTGGGGGGTAGTGCATGAACTCTGGATCATGTCCCAGTCCCGTTAAAAATCCAATTAAGAAGGCACGGGACAGAAAATACACACAATTTATGCATGCATGCATATATTCTAAAATGTGTTTTTAACATCAAGATATACCCTTTCAACCATACTGTATTCGAGCTCAAGGAAATACTCTGTAAAGGATTAATACTAACAAAACAATCAAACAAACACATTTCAGGTAGAAGGGCATGCCTCCGTAATCTAGCTGTGCTGCATTTGTTTCATGTTTCATTTGTGTCATGATGTCAGGACGTGCTTACCTACAGTGCTTTTGTTGTGAGCATCTCTCCAGAACTGACGTCACTACCTGCTGTTCATGATCAGCTCAAGCTGTTCGATCGTTGCAGTCTTGAGTGATGCAGCACTTTTTTTTTTTTGTCACAGAGCAATGCCCTTCAAACTGTTTAGTTGCCTCTGCTGTTTTCTACATAAAAAGGAGTATTATGCCACAATTGATTCATATCTTCTCACACTCGTGCCTTGTCCTTGAGTAGCACAGCTCTGGAGATGTAAACTATAGTTTGGCCACATTCATGTAGTACATTTCTTTCTCTCAATTCCATAAAAGTCCTTTACACATCCATTAAATATTTCCACTGCGCAAAAGATACTTTGTTAGAAAAATGTTTTTTCCCTATTTTTCTGAAATATATACATGCATGTGTGTGCATTTACCGATACATAATAAATATACACAGCACCCAAACATATTATGTAAACATAAAACTTTTATTTTGGATGCAATTAAACATTTGACATCACTGCTTTTAACATATCAAATTTTTTATATTAATTTTTTTTTTTTTTAAATAAATAGAAATTGTATAAAAAATATAAAACTAAAAATCAGTTAAGTTTTTAATAAGTGCAACAACAGCAGAAACATTACAATAATGACATTGATTATGATTTTAGGTGTTTTATCTGCTCTATTAATAATTCTAGATAACATTTTATCAAAATTGTTTAGACAGGCCAAATGAAAATCCAAATCCACTCTTCGGCGACACCCTTTGCAAATCTTCAGCGACATGGTTTAAACTTGGCCCAGGTTTTTAAAAGATTAACATGCTACATATCAAATAAAGTAAAATAAACACTCATTCTGCAGGTTTAGAATAGTAGCATGCTTATCTCTACAGATCCACAGCCTACCTGCTCCTCTGAGCCAGCCACCGTGTGCCACCTACTCTGGTGGGCATGAGTGGGTTTTGGCTGCCATGCATAATTTGAATGCAGACTTGAAAGGGGACTAATCTCTTCTTCCACTTCTTCCAAGTGCCGTTTTCGGCAACATTCTTGTATGAAAGATTCAGTCTGTGGACATGCAGAATAAACCAATGATCCTCAGCCTGGCTACAGCACTATTTTTTTATGCCGCACCGTCAGTGGCTCTTCCGTTCTTTGACCCTCTCTTAACTGCAGACACCATCCATCATAACACAGATACTGTAGCTTTTGTTCTTGACATTGGCTTATGCTACTCGCTCCCCTGCCCTGCAAGTGCATACATAAAGCATTTCTTGTTCCTCCACCACACCGTCAAGACAGCAATCTAATATCAAGTAGAAGAATTTTGTGCCTCTCTGAGTCTTTCCATTCATCAGCCTTATCTAACAGTAAGCAGGTAAACATTACAAAATCACACACTCTAGCTAGCTAGTGCGATCTGTAACCTTAAAATAACCTTATATTAGCTGTCTTTTGTTGTAAACAGGGATATGATCAATTGGTTCTTGGCAATCTGGGTGGTGGGCTGATAATATCTACCATCTGTGGTGAAATCATTGGTTTGCATTGATAACTAATAAAAAGGATTTTTTTAATGCATGCAGGTGAAGTAAAAAAAAAGCAGAATTCTCCTCTCCCTGAACTTCTTCAAAGGATCCCTTTTCAATTTTCTCACAATTTTTTTTTGCCAATAGCACAGGAATATTAAGGGGCAAAAATGTCAATTATTTTCATCTGAAAGAGAAGTGCGAAGGTGGGCGATGGCAATCTTTTTTCTGAGACAGTTCAGCCCCATTTGACTGGTGACAGGTGCTTATTTTATACTGTTCTTGACATCACAGAAACCCTTCTTTATGAGTCGTTCTCGTTTCAAAATGCAAACAGGTTAGCCAGTTATAGCTGATGTCATTTACATGTAGAAGTCTTGGAAGTACACCAGCAAAAGCAGTCTGTGTAATTGTAAGGCTCAGAGAGAGCCTGTCTTTCAAATAAGTTCATGCTGACATACATTTGCATCAAACATTGTAATAGGTCCCTGGATGAGGTACTTTGGTTGTATTTGCTTCCACAATGCTTACTGATAAATCACCAAAAAAGAAAAACCACCAATATAAGCTGTTAAATTATATGGCACCAATGTATATGGCATCCCTAAATTTCAAGCGTCTCCTGAACCTCACAAATGTTTCACGCAAATTGAGTTCTTCCTCCTCGTAACCCTGTAAACTGGGGCTGGGCGATTTAATCGACAATTTATTAATGCTCATTTCGTCAGTAGCCTAGTTTCCATCCAGTTTTTACCCTGTGTTGTTATCGACAAAGAGAATTTGCGTGAAAAAAAATATTTGCGAAATTTGCTGTCTCCAGCATGATTCCATCCAACTGGCCTTTTATCGATAAAATGGTGTGCGTGATAGACTGTCTTGGAAATATGAATGTTAATTTAGGTTATTTTATTTCTCCTAACCGACAACCGACGATCGTTAAGCTAATATTAACCGACAAGATTTTGCTAAATTACATTTGAATTGATACATGGCTGTGACCCATTAAAAATAGCTCAATTTGTTTCCAGGGATTAATTTTATCCATGAAAAAAGCAGCATGAACAGAACATGAGGGTCACATCATGAGCAGAGCTTGTGCGAACAGAGAAAAACATTAGCTATGAAATATATTTTTTGTAAATAAATTAAGTTTAACTTTCAAAAGTATTAAAAAGAAACATCAAATTAAGATATTTATGTTTGAAAGGTGACATCTTTTTACCATATATAAAATTTTAGATGCAATAATATAAATATGATTTAATGCGCTTAAATCATACTAGGCAAAGATGCTTTGACACGAGCAACACCACGAACATGGAAACTGCCAATAGGCTAATTCTGTCATGTGACACTATATTTATTTAAAGTCCATTTTCTTGACAAAAGGTGTTTCCAAACAATTTTTTGCGACATTTGAAGTATCGATATAGAATTTATGCGCTGAAGTTAAACTGAAAAATACTGTCAACGTTTACAAAATTGTATGGATAATTAGCATTTCCATCAGCTATATCGGTAGAAAATTTGAAGCAAAAACGCCTTGGATGGAAACCTGGCTAGGAAAGTCTGTTCTTTGATTAGCAGTAAATCTAAATCAGCTGTTTTTAAAATGAGCGGCAGTTGATACACAGAGTCATGGATCACTAGTGAGCTACGCAATATACTGTTCAAAATCGGAAATGAATCGCTTCCAATTCTGAAGACGATATTGCGTAGCTCGCCAGTGATCTACGCCTCTGTGTATCAACTGCCGCTCAGCTGACTAGTACATCGCCCAGCCCTACTGTAAACATGACTACCAGTCAGATTAGAGCTTTTGCCACTTTTGGAGACGGTCAGTGAGTTTGCTGAAAACACACCGGACATCTGAAACTTAAATGATTAAACCTGCCCACTCATATTTCATTTTATTTCAGCCAGTCTTGGTGTGTTTATGGAACATTAGTATGCACTTTGAACACTTTGAATTATTGATTCCATTTGAATTCATGCTGAGGTGATGGATTTCTCACAGGAGATCTTTGAATTACTGCCTAGAAGCCAGGCAGGTTTGAAAGAATATCCGTCATTATTCCAAAGCCGTTATTATCGTAAACCACCTCAAGACAGCGTGAGTTGTGTACCAAAGTCTTATTGCATTCAAAAGTGGAATCTTATTTGGCCGTTTCTCCAAAAACTCCAATATTGCCATGCATATCATATGCATACCTCAGAGGCAGTTTGCTAAGGTGTGATTTGGAGAGCTCATCTACAGCTCGTGGCGCTAATATTCGGGTTCTCATCCTTTGAGTTACCCAGGATGGCCTGTGTTCTGTGTGCAGATGTGAGTCCGGTGGGCAGCTCACATTGGCTCTTTGAAATATAAATGAATCGATCTCAACATTGGCTCACTTCAGAATGGGAGGAGCAGCTCCTCTCCCCTTCTCTCTCTCTCTCTCTCTCTCTGTGTCTCTCTCCCTGGCTCTACCAGTCACTGACGTGTTGCTTCCAGGGAAACTATCGTTCTGTATCCAAACACTCTGGCGAGCGATGCGGGAGAGAGCAGCGCCGCTTGTGTGTTGAAGGCAGGGACGTTTGTGTGCCGTTCTGCATTCCTCATCTGTCTGCTTTCACGCTTCTCTTTTCGTCCACCTCCGGATCAAGCTCGCTCTCCTCTCTGTTGTGTGCAAAGGGGCTTTAATCGGAGGAGATGATCGGGGTAAACAGCGTTCAGGGGACCGGGAAGGTCCGCATGCGGGCCAGTGGCTCCGTCAAGTACGGCAGGGAGGAGTCGGTCAGGCGTCAGCCCCAGCACCGCTCCAAGTCTCTCAAAGTGTCCAATTCTGTTGAATTCAACACTGTGCTGCCCAAAAAGGAGAAGGTATTGAGCCTGACATTTGCTGTGGTGTTTGTGTGCCTGGAATGGAGATGAATTTTTCTTTGGCATCGTGATGTTGTTGCACTCGTAGTGGGATTTTTGAATCTCACTGCTGACATGATCTTGCATGCAGACTAAAGCTCTTTGTGTAACGCTGTTATTAAGTGCTGCTGGTGTTGTGCCTGCAGCACTGGGCGCAATACTTGCACTTAACAAAATGCTGCATTTCTCTGTGGAAGAGATGTGTCCATGTCCTTACATTGGATTTATGTCTTTACCTGAAGCTGGTAGGCTTCTTTAAGTGATGGATGGGTGTTGTGTTGTTTGCTCTAGTTACTGAATGAAACGCATGCTGTTATTGTGAAGGCATTAACGTGTCACCTTGACCCGGGTTAATGGCGGTTGTCTGTTTTATTGGCCACTGTGTTTGATTTATGATTCACAGACATTGTTTATACCAGTGTTATAGCCTCTCCTGTGTAACTCGCTCTCTCCTTCACACCCGTGTGTTTTCTGCTGTGCCGTAAACACGTCGTTGTGATGTGTCTGTGTCCAGCGGGCGGTATCCACTGACACACACATCTCATGTGAGAGGAACATGGCTTTGTATTTGTACACCCGTGAACATTGACACTTCTCACTTTGAGTCAGCTAAAATTGGAAAATTACTGCACACATATGCAGTCAATGACATTAATGCTTATATGCATTGGTTTTGATTTATTGAAGATTTATTGCTTAAGTGATTTGACTTTGGAAGTTTATGGGTTATTATATATAGAAATATGTTAAGATTATTATATATATATAGAGAGAGAGAGAGAGAGAGACAGTGCACAAATATTATATTACTCATTTTATTTTTAAGATAGATTTTTATTTAAACATTTTTTTTATTTATTCATACAGTATAGAGTTTGCAGGATGCAATGTGGGAGACAGTGAGAGGGCGATGACATAGGAAATGAACCAGGACTCAGACGAAGCACAATCATAGCTATATGTTGGCGCGCTGCCCACAAGGCTATTGACTCCAACTGATTGTTTTTTTTTTAGTTTACATCACAACCTATTTTCACACCACATCAGGACTGTTTTTATCAGTAATTTAAGTTAAAATTGTATTTCTATGTACCTAACATCAATAAATACATAATAATGTTTTCAAATGGGTTTGGATGATCATTGGCTGGATCAGTAGTTGTGCCTCTTGGACAGATCAGTGATTTGAAAACACTCTTCAGGAAAGCAGTCCACTTATTTTTATTGTTTTAAATATCAAGTAAATCGCTTATATTCATGATTACTAATTAAAGTTTTGTCTATAGATTCTAATGTCCCTTAGAGTACAGTATACACTACTTTTTGCAACATAAAACATTCAAGTTACCAGACTAGATTATTATCAACTAGGCCAATTGCACATCAAATTTTGACATACAGCAGCAGCAGAGCTAGGGGTGTCCCAGGATAGTTGAAGATACAAACACAGTTTGCGCATTAATTTTGTGTAGATAAGTCATCATATTAACGTTATGTTGTATAAATAACAAAACGTATTCTGTATGAAATAAACGTGTAAAATACCATTGATTGGAAACCTGCTATCAAACGCCTCATTCTACTGGTCATCTTTAGCGCGCATAGCTCAAAACAGAAATGAAGAAAATTAATAACTGCTGTCATATATGTAACATTATGAAAAAAAACTATATTTTAATCAAAACATAAAACATTATTTACTCCGTTTGTATCTGTGAGGCATCCGTTACACAGTTTCCCTGTTAACGTCAGTAATTATGAGTGTTTAATATCTGACATGGCTCTTGGTAATGTATTTTGCCCCCTGCCCCCAAATACATGATTCGAAAATCTAAATCCTTAGTCGGGGAGCAACACAACTCAAATTCTGGAAGAGGCTAGATTTCAAAGAGTTTTCTTGTTAACGCTAATTACTCAGAAGCCTTTCAAAAAAAAAAAGTGTTTCTTTGTTCCAAATTAAATATCTCAGCAAAAATAAATCTGGTATTGAACACACTCCATTAAACAAGTGAAATAATAATCTTAACAGATTATTTTAATAAAAACAATAGAATGTAATTTCAACTATTTGTTAGTGAAGTGAACGCTGCTTTACATTTATATTGTAGTTATTCAAATAAGCCATCATAGAGGACAAAGAAATGAACTAAGTGCAGAATGTTTTCTGTTTTATTGTTTGATTAATGTCAGCAGATATATCTTATATCTTGGTATATATATATATATATATCTTGGTTTGATCCTTAATTGGTTTGGCATTGAAATGGGCATTTTGACCCAGAAGTGCATTTGATATGTTCACACAGATCACGTGCACTTATACATACAAGCGTTTAAAAACAACCATCTGTCAGTCAAAAGCACAGACTGGTGTCATATTCATATTACTGTAGCACAAATGAGTGTGTTGCAGACCACAAACGTACGGGCCATGACCCGTCGTGTGTCATGCAGCAGCTTGATATGAGATATCAGCCGCTTCAGTGTCTGCCGTGGGTCACATCAGTGTTACGGTGACGTTGTTTCATGTGAAAAGTGTATCAGATGACAGCTGAGAGTATGTCTGTCTGTTTTAGCTTTCATGCTCATGAATGTAGCGAACCCCTTTTTGTCATATGACACCTGCACGGGATGCATTGTGTGCTTTTGAACATCTGCACGTGGTCTGTGTGTAATATTCGTGCTAACAAATGAGATGTCTGCAGCATTTTGATGTTTGGTTTGACCTTTCGCTCACACTTCGCACAGGAATCTGGATGTGGATTTGCATAAATAGTGCAAATAAATTGTGTGACATTTTCACAATGGATTTTACTGCATGAGAAAGCTTCATTAGGCGAGAAGAGACAGTGTTTCATCATAACTCATGATTGACTTCAGTGAGATATTAAATAAAAGAGCACAAGCACTGATCTGGTGCATTTTCCAAAGCAATGAAGTTACACAGATCTCACGTTACGTGGGACATTTAAAAATCCATTGTAAATAAATAAATAAATAAATTGTGCTTCAGGTGAACATGAATTTTATTAAACTGAATGCTTGCTTTACTAAACCTTTGTCTTTTTTCTGTTTTTTTTTTTCTCTCTCCATGCAGTCGTTGTATAACTCCATCAAGAATGAGAAGCTGGAATGGGCAGTGTAAGTACTTCTGCATTCACCATTGCTTTTTTAGAACAGAAATAAAAAGAATAAACAGCAAATTCTACAGAAAAAGTAGGGAATTAGGATCAGGCTGGATTCAATCCAGCGTTCCCATGAACATTTGCAATATTCACTGTCCCACAGATCATACGCCATCACCTTTAAAGCATCAAGTTTCCTTTCATCAATCTGATGGAGATCTCCCTTTCATTAAAAGATGGTTTTATTTTCATCTTGGCTTTGGTTCCTGACACACACAAATGAATACATGGTCCAATTAAGGTCCAAAATGTGTGTGTGATAGTGTGCCTTTGAGTCAAATGATAAGATTGGTGGCATTTGAGACATGAGCTGTAATTATGATCTTGAAAACATGACATTAGACCGACAATGTGCTTCTCTGATAACAGTCAAAATTACAGCAAGCCCTGGCCAACTCTCCGCACCAACCGCAAACCACATCTCACCCTCCCTGTGCCCAACCAAACATCCTGAATCTCAAGCTATTCTCTTGCTGTAATGTCTAGCATACAGTAGTTATTTGCAGATTAAATATTAATTAATATCATGTTTGAATATATTCTGTTTATGATTTTAGAATAGCTATGGGGCACGTTTTGGCACAGCATGGAGCATCACTGATTCCTTAAATACAATTTAAGATTTGTCAACAAGAGTGTGTCAGTTACCACAGAAAATATATTTTAATAAAATTGTTTTAACAATTTGTGATTGTAAAAGCATTAAAATTCATACTGTTTTGAGCTTTCATATACATAAACCTATTAATCTTTCTCTCTCTATCTATATCTCTCTCACTCTCACTGACACACACACACACACACACATATAAAATAAAAAAGGGCACAGGGGTGTGGGTTTATAAAGTATTTTATAATGAATTCACTGTCCAGCCACGTCATATCAAATAATTTAAACTTTTACAATACAAAGTGTATTGCAAACATATAGGTAAAGAAAGTGATTGCATAACTGCAGTTTTCTTAAAATATTATTTGCTGATTCAGTTGAAATCAGTTGTGTCCAGCATCGAAGCGAGTAAGTGGTGACAAAATGTTCATATTTGCATATACTGTCCCTTTAAATTAGTAAAAAAAAAAACCCACATTATATATATTTTTTTTCCCAAACAGTTGTAGGTTCCGTTTAGATTCTGTATTGTACCTTTTTTGTGCAAATCTAGCAGAAGTTACTAAATTTTACATTTTCAAAACCTCAGAAATGACCTTGTAAATGTGGAAATGTCACCACAATAACAGCCCGGTGTGGAAAACTCCCAGATGTATTTGACTAATTTTTATGCTGCGAACTTTAAATATTTCACATATATTTGAAAACCCAGCCTAAAGTTGATCCCGATAAGTGCTCGTCGTCACAGTTTTAAACACAACACCTTTCTTCTTTCATTAGGGGTTGGGCGGCATAGCATCTTTGTTTCCAGGCAGAACATTAAAGAACACGACACATTAATCTGTATAATTAAACCAATCTGTCGATGACTTTGAAAGTCCAGAAGTGTTTCCAGATAAGCGTACCATGTGCATCCAACGTTCAGCCGATGGTCCGTGGGCGTGAAGTCTGAGGCTGAGTCTACCTCGTGAACAACGTATTGATCTGCCTTATCGGTTGAATAACTTTTAAAATGGGATTAGATTACACTGAGATAAAATAAGTGTTTTAAAAAGATGAGACGACAGCATTTTAATTTTGCATATTAAAGTGACCTCGGAAATATGTCTGAATACTGCTTTCACCTTTTTCACCAAAATAGTGAGTAACGTATTTCCACAGACTTGAGAGCTGAACAATAACACAACTGGCTACTTAACCTCCTAACCAGGAGCACTGGGGTGGAGCATTAGGTTGATTTTAAGGGCCCAAACAGGTGAAAGAGCACATATTGATCCTTTGGAGATTGTCCCCACCCTTAGCCATTCTAGTGGGTCTATAGAGGGTCCAAAAGCAATATACAGTCACAAGACCTGTAATTCCTGCTTGGCAGGCACCCCTGTTACCAACAAACAAACATAGCATGCAGTCTTTGTTTACAAGTCTTATGAGTTTTGAGAACATATTGAAGCATACAAGTCATTTCATTACATGTATAGATATTGTATTGCGATAAAATAGACAGAAGTGTTTGTAGCAACTTTAATTTCTGTGGTACTGAAGATTTCAGTTATTCATTCTTTAAATGTGAAATATAGGGCCCTATGATTTCCTAGATGCAGAAGATGAGGATGAAATCATGGAATCCAGTCATAAAAATGAAATTTACTTTGGATTAATTAATCAAAACTACATAAATCTTGATATGGACTTGTATGTGTAAAGGCATTTCATCCCTATTTGAATCAATGTGTATGAATGGAACTAGGGATGGGGCCGATCCAATCCAGTATCGGTATTGGGTTCCAATCCAACCTGGAGAAATTTCCAATCCAGAGTTATGTCTACAATGCTGTCTGCTGAAATGACTTCACAAGTGATCCCGCGGTAGGTGACGTGTCTGAGAG
>JAUCMS010000002.1:3916191-3928598 GCA_032357445.1 Enteromius radiatus
TTTGTAAATGATTAGTTCATCATTAACTAATCACTTATAAATGCTTTACAACTGGACGTTATTATAAAGTGTTACCAACTTTTTTTGCATAGATATGTATATCTAAAAAAAATAGATAGATTACTAGTTTATGGTTGTTGTTGTTGTTGTTGTTTTGCTAAAATATGTGCAGCCTTGCAAAGCGAAAGAGACTTCTTTCAAAGACATAATAAAAGTACTGACCCCAAAACTTCTGAACAGATGTTTGGATATATCTAACAGGGTAAAACTTAAGTGGATATCTTCCTACCCTCCACTGCTTTGTGATTTACGCCCCAGCTCTGGCAGAAGACATGCCAACATGAGTTTAGTAGTCTCCAATACAAGCCATGTCAGTGCGGTCTAATGAGCATGTCTGTGGATGAATTACAGTCGTGATAAAAAAAGCAGGGCTTTAGTGATCTGCTGCATCACATGCTGAGAGCATTCAGGCCAGGGTCCCAGAGGTGCCATCAGCGCACTACTGAGAACTGAGTCTGTATGGGGTGTGAAGGATTTGGATGCTTCCCAAAGCTCCTATAGCACAGCTGTAAATAAAGCTGTTCTACAGAGATGCTGTCAAGGGAATCATTTGACAGGAGAAATGCAAGTAATGCCCTTCAGAGGTGGAACAGACTGGTGAAATGTTTGATTGACCTCAGGACCAAAGTAACAGTTCGCCCAAAAAAAATCACCATTTACTAGAGTTGGGGCGATATGCTTAATTTTCCAATTGTCAGTCTGGGAGATCGCCAATACATAATATTATCATGCTAATTTATTCATTTGTTTACATAGTTCCATTGCCAGAAAGTAGTGCTGTCAAACAATTGACTGCATGCAAAAGAAGTGTTTTGTTGGCATAATATATGTGTGTGTTTTGTGTAAATTTATTATGCATCTATAAATATACAATCATATAGTATATATTTTGAAAATATTTGTATGTATTTACATGTATATATTTCTATTTCTATCATTTATGTTCTAAATAAATGTATACAAATATAATCAAAACACATTTTTCTGAAAAATAAATCATGTGTGTGTATTTATACTGTTTATTCATAACAAATAAACAGAGCACACATACTGTACATATATTATTAAAACAAAAACATTTATTTTGAATGCTATTAATTGTTGGACAGAACTATCAGAAAGTAAACCAACTCTAATGTTTTTAATATACATTAACTGAATTTGTATTTAACATGATAACAATTTAATAGAAACATTGTAAGTTTAAGCTATAAAGCTTATAGCAGAAAGCAGCTATAAAAAATGAGCAAGGAACATTTATATTACCATTGACTTCTGAACAAATTCCATTACAATCAGTGAATCTGTCTACATGCGCTCAGAGACGTGCACCTACTGTAAGTGCTCAAATACATGCAAAAATGTGTCAGAATGTGGCGCTTGGTGGTTATTCACATAAACCTTTGTCGGTTATGTAATAAATGAACATAAAGAGTTGAGAATAAAAATATGTGTGCAAAAAAAGTGACAGCAGCCTGTATACATGCTATCGACTGTCTGCTTGATCTTAATCAAACAACAAAAGACAGAGAAAATCACTTCCTGCTCTTGACTGAAGAAACAACGAAAGTTTATTTCTTACATTGAAGACTGTATATTGATATATAATTTGATATAACTCTCTTTGTTAGTCAATGGGAAAGACTAACATGAAAATCGATTTCATGTTGTTGTTTTTTTTACTTGTGTTCTCTAGCACCGAGAGGGAAGCGAGGCTGGAAAGCCTTCTATGCTGTTCTCAAAGGCATGATCCTCTATTTGCAGAAGGTTTGTTTTTTCACTCTTTCATTTTCTCCTCACACTGCTGATTAATCAAATTTCCATAATGTCCCACAAACATCAATAATAAATCAGTTTCTCCTCCAGGAGATTCTGATGTAAGAGGTAATCACATTCACGCATTTATTTCAGGTCTGACAAACCTTTTCAGAGCCCATCAAAAAAAGAAGCGTTCCTGCTCCCCTGTTCTCCATTACAGTAGTTTATTTATGTGCTCCATTTGAACTTGCATTAGTTGCTTAGCTATGCAGTCATGCGAAAGTCACAGGAATTAAATATTGGCATGAAAGCAGGCCGTACCTGTGCATATATTCTTGTGCTGGTGACTGATTGTATTCACAGCCGCAGGTTTCCATGGCATTAGAGCTAATGATGTGCCATTTGTGCAGCAATCACACGAACGACTCTCATCAGAGAAACGAGAAATGTGCTGGATGGCTTTCTCATTCTCATTTCAAAAAGAATGTACTCAAATGCAGACTCGGTGTCATGTTTTCTGACTCTCAAATGCATGTTAATTGTAATTAAAGGAATGGTGTGGCACCAAAGGTATATACAGTGTCCAATGTCCTAAAATTTTACGGGTTGTTTGAGTGCAAAAAAAAACTCTACACACCACGCAAAGAGTCCACAACTGTTCGTTTATTTTGCTTCATTAGAGTGATTTAAAGTGATTTAGAAATAGATCCTATATGTGCAGGCACAAAAAAATATAAGTATCAGGGCTACAGTCGCATATTTACTAATCACAATTATCACCCAAATAAATTGAAATTAAATTATTCAATTAAAAGTAATTTTAAAAAATTCAATTATAAATTGAAACATTTATAGATAAATATATAGAAAATATAGTTCACGAATCCATAAATCAGCTTAATATTTATATAAATGCATATAATGCACTACAAGTCAAAGGTTTTTTAACAGTAAGAATTTCTTATGTTTTTAAAGAATTCTCTTCTGCTCACCAAGACTGCATTTATTTGAAGTACAACAAATGCAGTAAAACTGTTTTATTATTTAAAGAAACAGCTCTCCATTCAAATATATTTTAAAATGTAATTTATTTCTAATTTCAAAGCTGAATTTTTAGCATTGCTACTCCAGTCACACGATCCGTCAAAAATCAGGTTTCTTTGATGAATAGAAAATTAAAATGAACAGCATTAAAATAGAAACCTTTTGTATAAATGTCCATCATAATTTTTGATCAATTTAAAATACACTTGCTAAACGAAAGTATTAATCCTCCAAAAATAAAAGTGTATATATATATATATATACTGACTCCAAGGTTTATAGTGTATAATGTTCTGTATGTGTACAGTGTATGATATGAAAACTTTATTTCATTGCTGAACTTTGGATCTTTCTATTGATCAAAGTCCTAAAAAATATACTCAATTGTTTTAAATATTGATGATAATAATCAAAAAAGATTTATTGATCAGCAAATCAGTAAATTTGAACGATTTCTGAAGGAAATCTGAAGTAATGTTGAAAATGTAGCTTTGATCACAGGATTAAATTACATTTTAAAATCTACTAAAATAGAAACCATTTATTTTAAATTGTGAGCAAAAATATTTCACAATATTACTGCTTTTGCTGTATTTTGGTCAAATAAGGCAGGCTTGTTGAGCAAAAGATAATTAAAAAAAAAAAAAAAACGTTTAACTGGTAGCTTATATAACATATACAAATGTCCATAACTCTACTCACAAAATCTGTATTAAATATAAGAACAAAAATGTGTCAGAATAATTCACAGAAAGCATTTCATTACTAGTTCTTCATTTTACCTAAACGATATAATGACTTGAAATCAAACATCAATTGTACATCTCTTCTGTGTTGTGATATTTTTTTCTTTAACAATAAAACTCAAACCACATTGGCACATGTAAGAATGTGATATGCGATTTTTCATACTACTCTTAAAGACAAACATTTTCTATGTTTACAAGCAGCACATTTAAGACACGCATAAAAGCCTACTTCATTGCCTATGAACCCATCTTAGATTTACATAACAAATATGAATTTTTACGTTAAACATTTCTACATTATCAGCCACATACCTTTTCCATGTTTTCCAATAATGTTGTTTGCAAAAGGATTATTATTATTCAAAATATATCTCTCCTTCAAATAACCCATAAATAACCAAGCATAATCAGGAGGTAATGTTGAGCCTGTGACAGCAGCTTGTTTTTGGAGATTGTTACGACCCGATGTCTAGGGGTCAGACACGCGCACATATAAGTGACAGGATTCCAGATACTACAGATCTCCAACACACCAAACGATAAAGGTAAATTATTTATTAATGAGAGAGAGAAAAAACAGTAAATAAGAAAACTATATATCCATATATATAAAATGAATGTAATTCAACAAAAGATTGTTAAATAGTATAATAATGGTTTAAAATGCTTAAATCAATCACCTTTATTTATATAGCGCTTTAAACAATACTGATTGTGTCAAAGCACTGAACATTATCAAATTGGGGAATAGCGTGTCAGTAATGTATAATGACAAGATTAAACACTCAATTTTATATCTTTTTTTTAGTTAACAGCATTTAATTATTGAATAGAGATATGTTGTTGTCTAGCTCATTTTAAATCAGATCTATATAATCAAATCAACGACAATACTGTATGTGATTCCAACTCATTGCAATGGTGCAATACTGAAATGATCTCATTGATGATACAAAAATCAATTATAAACATCACAACTTTCTATTGTGTTGGCTTTGCAAAAGGCATAAAGTTTTGAGATTACATTTAAATTTAGTCATTAGTCAATTGACTTACAAAGGAGCATAATAGAAGCAATCAACCAAGAAAAAAGCAATAATATGTAAGTGCTGTGACAAGTTTTGGATGGTCTAACACAGTAAAGAAAGATTTTTTTTTATAAATAAAAAGAAAACAAGTAGATAAAATAATAGGAAATTGTGTCTTTTTTCTTTAAATAAAAATAAAACAAATCAAAAGAATATAATAGAAAAAGACTTTTTTTTTTTAGGCCCACTCAGCTGATCAGATTGACTTGGTAGATGAGGTAAAAGAATCTTTAAGAAACAAGAATCTAAAGCAGATTGATTAAACTCCTTGGATGTCTGTCCCTGTCCATGTTCATAATTTGTTGTGTGTTTACTCTCTGCAGGATGAGTATAAGCCGGAGAAGGCCCTGTCAGAGGACGATCTGAAGAATGCCATCAGCGTGCATCATGCTCTCGCCATCAAGGCGATGGACTACGAGAAGAAGCCCAATGTCCTCAAACTCAAGACTGCTGACTGGAGAGTGTTCCTTTTCCAGGCCCAGTAAGAGACAGCTGCTGAAACCTTCCCTGAACTCCAAATCTAATTTCATGCTTCAGTTCAAGCTCAATTAAAGCTCGTTTATCTCTTCCGTTGGTCTGCCCGCAGACCTTTTATTTCTTCGTAAGGCTGACTGGTCTCATCTTGTGAGTTTGCATGGCTGAAGTGTGGCCTTCTTCATATGAACATGTGCCTTCTCTTCTCTGTAGGAGCCCTGAGGAAATGGAGTCCTGGATTAGAATAATCAACTCTGTGGCGGCCATGTTTTCTGCCCCATCCTTCCCCGCTGCCATCGGCTCGCAGAAGAAATTCAGCCGCCCGCTACTGCCGGCGACCACCACCCGCATGTCTCAGGTGGGTCTGAAGAGTCAAGTCAGATGCTGTTGTCCATCTGAAGCCTTTGATGACTGCTGGTCATTTGATGTGGCTGTTGTGTTACAGGAAGAGCAGCTCAAGTCCCACGAGGCCAAGCTGAAGCACGTCTCTACAGAATTAGCCGAGCACAGATCCTACCCGCCAGATAAGAAGGTCAAAGCCAAAGAGATCGATGAGTACCGCTTGAAGGAGCACTACCTGGAATTTGAGGTAGACGCCGTTGCCTTTTATGATGCAAGAGACACAATTAAGCAGGTCATTTGCTCAGGTTTATCGTATTTGCCCCCTCAACACACAGGAAGCTATGTTCATTGTCTTTGACATTTCCTCTTCTAGACTGTCAGGGATGAACTTGCCTAGAATTGATTTGCATTTGCTGAAGCCGTTTTATTTTCTGGCTTTGATTGATGGTAAAGGTCACATCTGATATATATCGAAAGAGATCTGTGCATTAGTCTCAATGAAGCCTGTTAACGCTGCCACTGTCTATCATCTTATCAGTAGTGATTAAACGGCAATAATGCAGAGGAAAAAAAGAAAAACCTATAACTATTGTCTTTGATACTCAAAAAAACACTTATTTTAAATAAGCAATTGTTTTGAATAGAAGCCAGGTTATGAAAGTTACTTAAATACATAATTTATTAATTTATTACTTTAGCTAAGCCATGTTTGTGAAACTGGGCCATTGAGTTGATAAGGATAATTGTAACTGAACTGGAATCGTGAAAATAAGATTTACACCTACTTTAAGACGGCAGTACTAACACAGATATTTCAACTAGCTATACAAACAACTTAAAATGTAAAGTTGTAAAAATGCATTTGCACAGCAGAAGAATTAATCGGGGAAAAAATGTAGATCAAGAAACGTTTTGGAATCGGATCGTGAAGTGCCTGAAGATCTCAATATCGATTCGCAATACTTCGAAATTTGTAACAACAAAACCTGCAATACACTCAAGTGATAGTCGTGATAGTATTGAATCGGGAGGTAGCTTTATCGTCCCATCCCTAATAAGAAATTACTTTATCTACACTTTTATTATGGTTAATCCAATTAGGTAACTGGTTAAAGCGATTTTAGTTTAGTTCTGTTGGACAGCACCATTATAATGTGTAATTCTGATGAACTCACTGATAATGCAGTGTATTAACCCTTCCTAAAACTCTAGCGATTACGCATCACACACATCCTCTCAGATGCACTTACAGCTACAGCCCTTTGGCCTGACAAAGTTAACGTGTTTTACCTCCTGTATGTTGATGTTAAAAGCAATTTGCTAAACATTTGACTCGCCCTCAGCTCATCCAAGATGTAGATGAGTTTGTTTCTTCACTAGATTTGGAGAAATGCATCACTGTCTCAGCAATGGATCCTCTGCAGTGAATGGGTGCCATCATGTAACCCACACCACTCCAGTGCAGCAGCTAATGTTTTGAGAAGAGAAAACCTGTGTGCTTGCAAAAAGCCTACAAGTCTTCTATGCATAATATTGCTTTCTCCAGGTTAAGAAACAAACTCATCTACATCTTACATTTTCATCTACGAGTGACAAAATTTTTTAGCAAATTTGAAGAGACATCTCTTGTCAGGTCCACCTTCAGAAATCAGTCCCATAGTCAGCATAATGTGACAGTATAAGATTTGTTTCATCTTATAATTAGCGCTCTTGTGCAACTCTGAAACTGGATGCAGCCAAGTTCTAAATTCTTATTTTGTTTTGTTGACATACTAAATCTACAGTATAGGCGTTTACAGAGTGGGAAGGTGATATACAGTACTGTATGTGAACAAACCCCTCTGTTATAACCTTTAAAGATATGTATAGAATTAAAATCAACAGATGCTTATAAGCTAAAGAAATGGGTATTTTACATGTTACGGAAACAAAAAAGCCCAAATTCTCAAAATCGGCTAGTGCATGAAAAACAGTGTTTCTGCCCTAAATGAGCCAAGCACTTACAAGGTGCTGCTCTGAAAATCCTGCTTTGAAGGTACAGTAAAAGCGAGGGTTGCGAGCAGAGCTATTGTTAGCGCTGAGCGGTGGCTGATGACATTATAATGGATTTTCTGAATTCTCTTTGAAGGAGAGCCGTTACGAGATGTACGTCAAGCTCCTGAAAGAAGGTGTGAAAGACATCTTGACGGCCCGGGATGGTGATGCAGCACTGAAGAAGTCTCAGTCCAGCCCCTCTCTCAACCAGGAGTCCCAACCGGCCGCCGCTAAAGTCAAGCGCAACACGTCCGAGCGGAAGGACTACCGGCCCGAAACACCCAAGGTCACATAGGCAGTCTCCTGCGTTCTGCCAGAGAGCCATTGTATATCACGCGTGACTGTACTTTGATGTAATTTATTTATCTGCCGACAGTTGTATCAGAAAACATTTGTGTAAAATGTAAATTGATCAATTGATTGGAAGTTGTAAATCTCCAGGTCTCCCTTGACCAGCCGGTGCTTGTGGAGCAAATAGTGTGGTTTTCTTTCTTTTTTTTTTTCGTTAGCGTGTAAAGATCTTGTGGTTGCACTTTATTTTACAGTTCGCACATTTGTGGAAGTGACTGAGTAATGTTAGGTAACTACATGGGTTAAGGTTAGGTTTAGTGTTTATGCCTAGTTATTACCCAGTTGCACTCTAAAAAATAAAGGTTCTTTATTGGCATTAATGGTTCTATGAAGAACATGCATGTGCATAAATGGTTCGTTATAGTCAAAAATGGTTCTTTCAGGAACTGTTAACTGACAGGTTCTTTGGGGATCCAAATCTAGTTCTTCTATGGCATCACTGCAAAAAGACCCTTTATTTTTGAGAGTGTGTTACTTGTAGTAAAATAAAGTGCCGCTGCATTCATTCTGAGAACATGACCGTCTCTTGATTGTGCTGTTCCCTCTAATTTGCTTTTCCTTCAAGAGAAGTATTTTCTTCAAGTGGAAACGTCCACTTATACGCTAGGCAGTAGATGTAGTCTCACTCAGAGGGTAAACTGTTACTTTAATAGACTAATAAATGGCGGATCTAAGCTGACAGGAGAGACAGGGATCATTTTTAAGATCCTTCAGGATTTCAGTGCATGGATATGATGCAGGATTTATCACGATAGCCTTTCGTTTTCGATGTACTAACCACCTTACTAACAAACCACCAAATTCTCAGTGTAATATCTAGTCACACGCGCGTGTTAACGGATCGTACCAGCATGTCGCAGCAGTGGACCGAAACTCTAAATAGATTATTTTCTAATGATGATTTCGAGGTACTTGCTGAGTTACGGCATTTCAGACTGCGAGATTAGATGACGTTTGCGTTAACGCCGTCAGCTGCGCAGTTTGTGCCATTTATTTTTTTATCTGTTGGTTGAAGTAAAGAGTATACTTCTGCTTTTTCAGTAGTGTAAATGCCAATGCTCCTTTTGTGTATTTTATAAACTTCTATATTTGAATTTTTAATTCTTAGTTCAGAACATTATTGTTGTAAAGATGACAGTAGTATTTATAGTGCACTTTATTAGTTCTTTCGACTCTTTTAGAGAGCTTTATAAAGGGTAGTGATATGTTACTTCATTATACAGGTTTTTCAAGCATAACCAAATCTATGGTTGATTTTCTCGAAGGTACACAGCCGAAGGTACATTTTCACTTGCGTAAAGTTGTGTTAGTTTGTCTGTGCTCCTGTATTTTTGCCGTCATGTTTAGGTCGTTTGAGGAATTGAGAGCGTTTCAGTTGCTGACCTTGAATCCAAAACAAAAAACAAAAAACGACGTGAACACTATATGAACGTTCTACACTGTTTTTGCACACCAACAAAGCCGAAAAACGATTTACTTATTTGAACTTTGGAAGGTTAAAAAGGAATCTTTATGAAAAACTTTTCACATTTACAGATATTAGTCCCTTCAGTCTATTTTGACATTTTGTTTACTTGAAATATTTAAGGACACTTTATTTTGTTATTGTTTTTGACAAATATAAAGAATTTGTTCATATCTACATTGTATTTTTTTCCATTACAGGCTTGTTTTTCTTTCTTGCTGTGAAATTGCAAGACGTATTATTTCTCTTGTCCAGTTCTGAACACGGAAGCACTTAGATAATGTTTATTTTTATTTATTTGTTGCTACTTATAGAACAAAAGCTGCATTACTTCAGCAGTATATACAGTATGCTATAATGAATGGTGATACGAAGAGATCGACTCTTCCTTTTGTGCGCTACTATGTTTTGATGTTTGCCGCTTTTCCAGACCAAATAGTTTCCTGTGACATGTAACTCTGGCACTAACCCTTTAACAGTGCACGTCCTACACAGACTTAGTACTTTCAAATAGCAGTTGCATTTGTTTTTTGTTTTTTTTCATAGGATGCAGAAAATGTTTTTTTTTAAAAGTTAGAAGTAGTGTATCCATAAAAGATTGGGGCATGCAAGGGCACTTTAAGGGTTTCAAAATAAAAACAACAACAGCTCTAATAAAAATCAATCAATCAAAGCAGTTACGAGGTTTAAAATGTATTTTTTTTTTTGTCATGCTAATTTTTTGTTTGTGAATCTCCTCTGGGTGCAGACTGCTCATGTTTACCGTGATGTATGCCACAACTCGACTGAACTTGATTGTAAACATTACGACTTTCCTACAGCCTTGTCATCTTTGTGTGTTAACCCTGTAATGTATGATCTCCTATTAAAATGCAATTGTGTGAGTACTGAAGGAGAGCAGCTGGTTTTAATGCGCCTTAGCCATCAGTCGGACCGTTTGTTGTCCAAACTCAGATATCGTGAATACCTTTTTTAGCTGTGATCCTGTACTACTCCTTTAAATCTGTAAATGTTGTTAAATATACCTGTTGCCCTGTGTTCAGAAGACTGGATGTGTTGGTTGTGATCTCTCGGCATGAGCGTGTCTTACGCCTGCCCACAAAGATCAGGGACACAATGTTGGCTTCAGTGAATAAAATACTGTATTTAATCGTTCATTGCATATGCATTCATTTTTAATCCACACGTCTTCTGAAAGCAGCTCAAGGTTGATCAGAAAGAGCATTCTGAACCCGTCGCTCATTACTTAATGTACAGCCAAACATCTCAAATTAATCATGTGCTATATGCTGTTCTAATCAGAGCTAGTCATTACAGTAATGTTTATTAAAATCAGCTGAATCAGTGCAGAACCAATAAGTTCAAGCTCATTATAAACATAATTCCTTAAACGAAGGCCAACATATTGTATATATGTACTGTATATATTGATATTGATCACGACACTGGCACGGCAACTGTTTTTGAGTACTTATAATATTTTCATCATGTGAGTTGACATTGAGCAAACAAATGAAGGTCTGAGATGTTATCAGTAGTTTTCAAAGTGATGTATTATTTTCAAATTGGAACATTTTTATGACAGCAGTTCAGATGATGCTGTATTTAAAGTACCATTTAGTCAAATAGTCTAGGTCATCCCTGCTTCAAAAACACACACACATACATTACGCTTAACTCAAGATCATTGAGTAAGTCCATGATTTCTGCAGACAACATGACTTTTTTCTTTTGCCTTCAGATGACGACACCTTTTGGAGAGCCAACTTTTATACCATGTACGCACAGTTGTAATTAGTAACCACTTTGTATCGAGAAAAAACACAGTGTGTCTGTGGTGCCTGCACATCCACTGGAAACGAATGTAATAGAGCCTGATTGCACCTAATGAAAGCCTTGAGGCTGATTACACACCACAGGTTAAACGGAGAAGGTCACATTCTTATACATCAACGTCAACCAACATCACCCTCTGTTTTACACTTTACTCCTGTAATTGACAGGAGTAAAACAATCACATAGACAGAGGCTACTTTATGGGTCTGATGGGATTTTGATGAAAAATGGGAATCTAACTTGCATAGCCATGTGGCTGAGAAACAAAAAAGCAGCACATCCTCTATATATACATTAAGAGATTGATATTAGCTGCTGTACACAACATTGCATGCATACTCACCAAAATGCATGGCTGGCTGTTCAGCTGTTTGGCATCAGGGTACTTTGGAAGTGTTTGAGAATGTAAAGGACACAGGAGTTGTAATATTGATATTTCATGCACCTATTATATATGGATTGATGGATTTTTTTTTCTTCCTTTTTTTCTCCTTTTTGATATCTTTTTCTGCCTAGGGGTGAGGGGGTAAATGGACAACAGCAAAAAAAAAAAAAAATGCTTATGATAAATATTTTCCCATTTATGGAACCTTTTGTGTCACAAATACTATAATTTATGTACCTGAAAGTACATAAAACCCCATTTAAAACACATGTAGTCCCAACTTGTCAAACACAATTGTGTGAACAATTTCATATTGAACAATATTGCTGAGATGTGGGTTTGTGAGTTCAATCATCCCATTTATCCAGTCGTTTGGTTCTGGTGTTCTGGGACATTTCCAGTTGTGTAAAATCATCTTGGCAGCCTTAATACAACCAATCTTAGAATAAATGTATTTTTTGTTAAAATTTATATTTTTACAGCAAATCATTATCACAAGTATTAGTTCCCAAATTCTTCTGCCATATTGTTACAAGTGTCTGAAGTTCCACAATGCTTTGATGTACGTGAAGCAGTCTGCTGAGCTTCATGTGGCAGCTGTAGATAAGTGTACACAGGATTCTCATTTGCTCTGACACATTTGTTATACAGTGGATACGGAAAGAATTCAGACAGTTATGTTCAAAATTATAGCAGTGTTTTTTAAAACGTGAGTAAAGCTCTTATATTTCTTAGAAAGCTCTTAGAATTCTTATAATATTTTTATTTCCACTTATTGGGAACACTGCACATTATATTTTACTTCAAAACATGAAGAAAAA
>JAUCMS010000002.1:3935880-3948745 GCA_032357445.1 Enteromius radiatus
CTTTCATTGCAAAATTATTAGCCTATTTCTTACTGTATTTCTATGTTATGAAAAGCTCCTTGTTCGTGTCCATTTTCCATTTCTTATTTATTTATAAATAATAGAGTAGGAACCCATTTACCCATTTTCCATATTAAAATATTATGGTGGGTCTTCTTGAGATTGACTTACTTGCCTAGGTGGGTCCTGGAATTAAAAAGTTTGGGAACCCCTGGTGTACGGCATGCTGAAGATGAGTGTGAGCTCGCTTCCAGACCTCCTCGCTCCACTGCATTCATTCTGGGACGGAAGGTAAATTGTAGGGTTCCCCGGACCGGGGAAACAGTGGTGGTTAATCCCGAGAATGCACTTGAACAGGATAAAACTTTTTCTTGGTTCATAAAAGATACTTTACATAAACTTTTATGGTAACACTTTACAATAAGGTTAATTAGTTAACATTAGTTAACAACGTTAGTTAATATGAACTAAGAATAGACAACACTTACAGCATTAATCTTAGATAATGCTAATTTCAGCATTTACCTAGTGCATTATTAAAATCCCAAGTTGTGTTTGTTAACATTAGTTAATGCACTGTGAACTGACATGAGCTAACAATGAATGATTGTATTTTTATTAACACATAAAAATATAAAGAAATATTAATATAATAATTACTTTAATTACAGTGTTTTCCTACTTAATACTTTAAAAAGCTGCTTTGACACAATCTGTAATGTTAAAAGTTAAAAATATAAAAAAAGGACTAGACTCGACTAATAAATCTAGTCTTATTTTTATCTCTTCTTTATTCACCATCACAATTTAAGGATTACAGTGGAAACTGTTTGAACGGCTCATCTGTGGATTGTTCAGAGTCAAACAGTACATAAACAGCATCGTTCATGAATCAGTAGTGGGCTGAGTGAGAGCCAATGAGATGCAGACATTAGATGAGAGATGCTGCTATTAGTCTTTGTTTGGTGAGTAGCTATTTATTGTGTTTGTGAAGTGCTCTTCACTTTGATTATAGGAAACGGAAATCTGTAAATAATGTAATAGTGAGCAATCAGTGCTGTAGTGTTTTACTCTGCCTACACAGTTTCAGCCCACAAACCAAAGATCACTAAATAAAAAATATGTGCTTTTATTTAATTTTACTTTATTGACCTAATCTTTTTTGGTTTTATCTGTTGTTTTCTTTTTTATATATAAAAAAGATTCTCTAACACTTGCACTCTCTTTTCTATTCTTTTGACTTAAAGAAAAGTCCTAAAAGACTTCTAAAAGACCTTCTAACACTAGTATTGCCTGTTCTATTTCTATACTTGTTTTCTCTTTATTTACTGTGTGTATACATACATATATATATATATATATATATATATATATAAACCTTGCTATGTGTATTGCATTAGGTTAACCGAGACTTATTATTACAATTTCCTCACTTGTAAGTTTGGGTAAAAGTCTGCTAAATGACTAAATGTATTAAGAATCAATTTGTCTGACAGTCTGTTTGGATATAGTTAATAAAAACCACAACAACAACAACACACTGATATTAAATAACAGTTAGTTGTTAAAAAAAAAAAAAACTAAAGCATTACTATTTGTAAAAGATGGGGTTCGGGCCGGACGCTGAGCTCAGTCCAACCCTTAGAATCCCTAGGGCTTGGAGTCCACCGAGCTCTCAGCCCTCTCCCTGGAAAACATGCCAAACATGCTTATTCTATTCGGAAGTGTGAATGCGTGAAACCTCTTTATGATGATTAATTTAATATTTGACAGCAATGGGGTTTAGTGTGAAGCAATGTGTTTGTGATGCGCGTCATGAGAGGATGCTTTAAGAGAAGCAGTTCTCTTCTGAAACATAAAAGGAGAATGGCCACTCAAAGTATTTTTGTTGTTGCCATGGCAGCAAACAGGTATGACTCACTGTTTGCTCTGGTGAACTTCTATTAAAGCAGACGTTCTCTATACATCACAAAACACAAGCAGTGTGCATCTTATTGACAGTTTCTCTTTTTTTGACATCCAGCTCATATTGAAATGAACATGTAATACATCTCAACACAAAGTGAAGTGACTTGTGGCCAGGGTGACCCATATCATACCTGAAATTTTTGCTCTGCATTTAACCCGTCCAATGTCCACACACACCAGTGAGAAGTGAACAACCACACACACCCAGAGGCACCCAGGGAGCAGTTGCTCAAGGGTCTCACCTTAGTCGTGGTATTAAAGGTGGTTACAAGTCCAACTCCCTATCCATTAGGCCATGACTGTGATGCACACAGTGTGAGACAATGTGACATGGTCAAATTAGACACCCTGGGCACAATGGGCTTTCCAAAATTGCCACTGAAGGCCCTCGGTGGCATGTTAGCCTACTATTATTGTTTTATTACACAATGTGTAAATGTGTAAATTTACATTTGAAAGTTTTAAATGTAAATTATCAACCAAAGACAGTTTTAGAGCCATGTATTGTGTTTTGTGCAACCCGGTATCACGCCAAGACGTGACATTATCACGTTGGTCCACGTTTTTTTACTGCTTATGGTCAGTTTTTGCAATAAATACCTGTGACTGCGTGCATATTGTCTGTGTGTGTTTTGTATTGTTCAGAAGTGGGTAGGTTTAGGGTAAAGGTGGGGCTAGGTGCTACACTGAAACTATAAATTTGTATAAAATGAATCCAGATATCCGTGTGTGGATCACGGCTTATGCCTGTCACTGACTTACATTGTAATCTTGTCCGTGTAAGTTTCACGTCTGAGGAGGTAAAACCGTGACAGCTACACGTTTTTCAAAGTGGACCAACGTGATAATGTCACGTCTTGGCGTGATACCGGGTTGGTTTTGTTTGTTCTGAAATCAATGGCAGGTTTTTTAGCATCAAGCTGAAAAAAACTAAATGGCTACTACATGAACTTCATTATGATATTTCAGATTTGTTGAAGAATTGTTGGTCACATATGCTAACATGGGAATGTGTTTTAGAATGTTAAAAACATCTTAAATGCTGTTCAAGATAATGTTTAAATAATTTTTTATTAAAAAAAGAGAAAAGTTATATCAAAGCATAGCTCAGTAGTTTGGTACAGTAGTAAAAGATACACAAAATGTTTCAGTTGTCTAGTACAAGGCTTTATTTTTTACATTTTGCACTTCTCAAGAATCGGTGTGGCCTTATTGTAATTTGTGCTGTTATTATTTAATATTTTTGTACAGTCAGATGTAAATATCAGATCTAATTGCTATTTATTAAAACTTATGAGTAAATTCATTAAATTTGAGTTCATTGTGTTACATACCCTCAGTTAAATATGGGAAATTAAATAAATTTTTATTCATTCAAATGCCTATAATTAATAGAAAAATGAACTTTCAGATGAAAATGGATTCTGTATTTGTCTTTTCAGCTGTATTTAGTATTTTTTTGCAATGGCACTTTAAAAACATATAAATATTAGCCTAATAAGACACATATCTAAAAATCATTTATACAAGTTGTAGTAGTGAAATATAGGTATGTGGTGGAGCTTCAAATTTAGAGTAATATGTGCTGATTATATTCTAGCCTTTTGGGGTTACGTTTAACCTACTTACATTAATTTTATGAAGATTTTATTCATTATATAACGTTTGTTACATTACATACATTATACACTGATCTATATAATCATTTCATTATATAGATATAACATAATATACTGTAATATAGGCCTAATGTATATTATAATATAGTTTATTTTTACATCTCTTATTATAGATCAGTGATATTATATACATTTTTTGACACCTTTTTTTATTCATTATGAGAATGTTGCATAGCAAACAAGAAAAAACTTCTTTAATGACTGTTCGTTTCTGTGGTAAAAATCCGCTTGCAAAATCCGAATCCCTCCGGTCTGTGGTGTACAGGGGATGGTAACGGAAGTGACGCTAAAACTACGGAAAAACACTTTTCGGACTGCCCTAAAAGATTAATATATTTAAAGGAATAAACCATGCATCTCAAATCGCAGATATTAGAAAAAAACATACCATCAAGATAAATAGTTTGGAAGCGTTATTGTTTTTAATGGTACGCTCACGGAGAGAGGGTTTGACATGTGGCCAGTCTCTGCGAAAAAACTTTGTGCTTTTTGTCTCTGCGCGTCTGCGTTAGTGTTTTTAATCACGACATTCCAGGTAAAATATGAACTCTACCTTTAAAGTAAACCTCAGATAGTCGGTAAAGATTTGCTTACCTAAACATTAAATGTTTGACTTTGTATTCTGTTAAGTAGATAATAGTATGTGTCCTATGTGCCCCTGCCTAAGTTACCTAAACAACATGTTTGAGCGTCGTGGACACACTCCAGTACAGTAACGTTAGCATGTTTAGAGCTAAAGAATGCGGTCTAGCTAGGCAGCTCACTCTGGTTTGAGACACTGCCACAGAGTGCGATTTTAAAACGTCCGTTAACAACGCACGGTCGGATAAAAATATTGCGAAAATGAACCGTAGGTGTGGAACATGCTTGTTTTAAAGTTGTTCTTCTTTGCAGATATCACCCTGTGTGTCCGCTGGCGTTTGAGAACTGATCAGTCTCACTAACATATGGATAAATCTCTGTCCTTTCCTCATCTTTGGTATTTCCTTTTACTAAAATCTCATTTTTTTTCCATCCCTGCAACCTGACATGAAATAGCATAGCACTTGATTAATGATTTTTAAAATGGATGCATTCTATCGTTTCCCCCCACTTCTCTAACAAATAAATTAATTAATTAAAAATAAATGTATGAAGAACAGCTGACTCTTACATGGCCCTGGATCACAAATCCAGTCAAAGTGTCTGTAAATTGGGATTATACATCATGAATAAATAAACTTTCCAGTGATGTATGGATAGGACAATATTTGGCTGATACAACTATTGGGAAATCTGAGTGTGCAGAACAACACAAATTATTTACAAAATAACTTAATATCCTAATTATTTTTGGCATAAAAAAATCTATAATTTTGACCCACACAATGTATTGTTGGCTAACTTGGCTATACTGTATATATATGGTCCAGAGTCACGTAAGTTTGTCTTGGCCAAACCTTCCTCAGTAAATCCATCCTTCATGTCTGCAGTATTAGTGGTCATATATTCACAGGCTTATCTGTTTTTGCAGGTTATTGAACAGCTTGGACAGTTTGAGCAGAAGACACCCAGACATCAGATACAGGCTGCTCAGGGTGTCAGGGTAAAGGCGATTCCTCGTGGCCCAGAATTACAGGACCCTGTCATTGTGTGGTGGTCTCCTCTGACTGGAGAACTGGGACGTCTCGGAGAGTGCGGTCCTAACAGATGTTTCTTCACTGTTAACAAGTCTTATCATTCCCATCCACTCACAAAAGCTTTTCTTTTTTATGGTGAGTCCAATTGTTCCATACTTTTATACTCACATTTATATGAACTCTTTAACCGCCAGCATGTTTTAAAAAGTTGCCAGCGACTGCCCGCGTTTTTGATGATTTTCACCTATATTTGACAGTCTTCAGAATATTTTCTGCTATGCATGTATGAACAAAATATAGAATTGAAAACTTGTCTTGATCCAGTGGTCGTATGCTGTGTGGCCTATCAGTTTTCTGTGTATATATATGACTACTAATTAAAAAAATAAAGACTAATTCTTTGCTTTAATTCTATTCTGCTTACAGTTACTTTAAAATGTAATTTAATTACAAGTACTTAAGTTTTAAAATCTGATTATGTAATTAGATTACATGTAATCAGTTACTATCCAGCATTGTGTACAGAGTGTACAGAATGACTTTTTTCCAAATTCATTCAAAAATATGATACAGAAAATATTTTGATTGTACTGATGAACACAGTTCCTTTAAAGGAATGGTTCACCCCAAAAAATTATCACCCTCATGTTGTTTCAAATCCGTTAGACCTTTGTTATTATTCGGAACACAAATTAAGGTATTTTTGATCAAATGTGAGGGCTCTCTGACCCTCCATTATTAGCAACACAACTGCAGTGTTCCCAGATTCAGAAACAGCTTTTATTTTATTGTCAGCAAAATAGTCAATGTGACATCAGGGGTTCAACCTTATTTTACAAAGCTCTGAAAATACTTATTGTGTGCAAAGAAAACAATAACATAATTTATTCAACAATTTTTCTCACTAAGTTACCGTCTTTCACCGAACATAATCAATGTATTCAGCGTTGTTTATATTCAGAATGCCTGCGCTTTATCCTGAACGTAAACAACACTGATTGCGGTGATTTCTTTGCGCACAAAAATGGATTCTCATAGCTTTGGAAAATTACTGACTGAACCCCTGATGTCAGAAGGATTATTTATCCAATGTCCTTGCTACGTCTCTGGACAAGTGTCAGAGAGCTCACAAATACAAAATGTCTTAATTTGTGTTCAGTAGTTTGGAATGATATGACGGTGAGTAATTAATGACAGAATTTTCATTTGTAGGTGAATTAACCATTTAAGATTTGCCTTTTTTTCTAGGTACTGATTTCAGCATTGAAAGTCTTCCTCTTCCACGTCACGAGCAGCACCAGTGGGCGTTGTTTCATGAGGAATCACCCAAGAATAACTACAAGCTTTTTCATGCACCACTCATTGCCTTGTTCAACCACACGGCAACCTTCAGCCGGCACTCTCACCTGTCCCTCACCACGCAGCACCTGGAGGGCCTCGGGGCCCTCACTGCACAAACACACCTGCTGCCTCTGTCCTACAAAAACCAGCTGAGGAGCACTCTGGCACCTGTGGCGTACGTGCAGTCAGACTGCGACCCGCCGTCTGACAGAGATGTTTACATTCAAGAGCTGATGAAGCACATTCAAGTGGACTCATACGGACAGTGTCTTCATAATAAAGACCTGCCGCCTCATTTGAGAGACTCAACTGCGATGGATGATCACGATTTCTACCAGATCCTCGCCCAGTACAAGTTCATCCTGGCCTTTGAGAATGCAGTCTGTGATGACTATATCACTGAGAAACTATGGAGGCCGCTCAAATTAGGCGTTGTGCCGGTGTACTATGGAGCTCCTAACATACGCATGTGGTTGCCAGATAACATGAGCGCAGTCGTGGTAAATCCTGATGAGCCACCAGAGAAGCTTGCTCAGTATTTAAAGAGGTTGGACAAGAATGATTTGGAGTATCTGAAATATCTAGAGTGGAAGCAGAAGCGGGAAATAACTAACGTGAATCTGGTGACCAAGCTGAAGGAGCGTCAGTGGGGTGTTCAGGATATTGGTCAGGATAACTTCATTGATGCTTTTGAGTGCATGGTGTGCAATAGAGTCTGGGAGAATATCCACCGGCAGGAAAAGGTAATAAAATGATCATTTTGAGAGGATTTCACTAGACTTCCCATTCTCTACAGTTACCTTACAGTAGAACTCAACACTGATTATTGTCAGACTTACAAAATCCTTCATTTAAAGGTGCTCTATGCGATGTTGCAGGATTTTAGCGCGTATGCATAACCCCTCGATCGTCTTGCTGTCTGCCCTCTGAATACATTGGGAAAAACCCAGTCTCGAAAGACAACACAGAGGCTGCAATACCAAAATAAAGAATAGGGGCAAGGGACGTTCACCAAAACAATAGCAAACTACGGCCAGCCAATCAGCAAGAAGAGGTGGGGTTTAATGCGCGTGCACATAATAGACAGAGTTGATTGTACAGCGTGAATCTGTCAGCTACAGAGCTAACATCAAATTAACATGTCTAAATAAAAATAAAAAACTCTCAGATTCACGCTTTTAATTTTAAAGCACAGAAAATCAGACTTACTACTAGAGAGATCATTCTAAGGTTAAAAATATGGTTGATGCTGTTTTCAAAATCTTTGCACAGTTATGACAGGAAACAATTATATCCAACAATGCCTTGAAAAAATATTTATATGTAACCCCCTTTGTTAACGTTTTCATAAGGAACTGTGATTTAATTACACATTTTTTTCTCAGCTAGATGATTACAATGCCCTTTTTTCCCCCTATGCATACTAATAAGCAACTATTTCATAAATAGTATCCCTAATGTAAAGTGTTACTGATATTGTTAACTGCTTCTCCTTTGTTCGGTCTGTGACAGAAACTGCCGTCTAAAGTCTGGCAAGCTGAGGAAAGCCATCTCACATGCCCGCCTCCAAAACTGTTTGAGTTTGCAGTGAGAAGCAGCTCGTCTCTTCGTCAGATATGGAAAGCCAGTTACGAGCAGTCCAGACGAGAAGCCCGAATGCTGGGGCTGCTGATTCGCAGGAACAAAAACTTTACGGTCACACAGTTCTGGAGGGAAGTGTTCACTGATAACTGAAGTTATTATGTTTATGTGGATAGTAAACCTGTGGGTTGTGTTTCAAGAGAAAAAAAAGTGATGTGCCAATCATAGGGCTATTTTCATGTTTTTCATGTCACACATTGCATTATATTGAACATGCATAATCTTTATGTGGATGTGACATTTTCTCAGGATATGCATTACATGTTTTTATAGTATATAACCCTTATATCTAGTCTTAATATCCTATGCAAAAGACCGGTAACACTTGACAATAAGGTCCCATTAGTTTAGGTAATGCATTAACAATAATGATTGTTACTGTACTTTTAATCTTTGTTAACATTTTGTCACTTTGAAATTATAAGGTTTTATCTGCTTTCTTCAAAGTACTTCAAAGTTTTTGCATTCTATATATTGATATGGGATATGGGAATACGTAAGTGCTAAAATGAACACAACTTACAAAAAAACATGACATAATGTAAATACGTTTTTGACAAAAAAACTTACAGATAGAACCTTGTAATTCCAATGTGATCATTTGTTAATATAAAACAACAACAACAACAACTGTTCATTGGGTAATACTGATTGATATCAGCAAATACGGATAAATATAATTTATTTGAAAGCATTTTAAAGACCAAAAAGGTTTTTTAAAGCAGAATTGAACACCTTTTTCATCTCTCCCTTTAAACACTGAAATGCACTTTATTGCTGTTATGTTAAGTAAAATATAATTATTAATAAAGTAAGATTTGCTATTTTTTATTACCAGTTCATAAGAGGCAATCACCACACAAATTGTTGTATAACAGATGTTAAAAGATGTTTCTTTTTTTTCCCCCCGGGAAGCTTTGACTTTCATAAATTCAATTACAGAATACCCAGCAGATGCAAGCATTAAACATTATTTTAAATATTTGCAGTTTCTTAGCATTCAAATGTGAGTATGGCAGTGTCCAGTACTCAAGGCAGGAGACATCTTAACACTAGATGGAGACACAAACAATGCAATCTATGTACAGATATGTGCCATGTTTTTTGTATTGTGTTTCTCTATGTAGATATATAGATACAATCAAACAATGTTGATAATTCTATTTTACTTTCAGCTGCTTGAACATTATATATTTTTATATCTCCATGTTACTGCAGAGAGACAACCTTTTTGATAGGCTGTCAAAATAGAATAAGTATTAGTTAACATTGTTAAAAATTATATTTGAAGCGTATTGATGTGAACGTATTTGTTAAAATGCAATTAATTATGTAAATCTTACAAAGAATATAGAGTTAAAATGTTAGCCAGTATCTACCATAAATGTAATAAATTATAGAAAGTTGATTAGTATGGATAGAAATTATAGCTAGTACTTCTGAAACTTAAGTACTGTATCTATTTTATATGTTATTGTGTGGTTGAAATCAACATTCTGTTAATTCATAACAGTATTTTCATACAGGAAGATCTGACACAAAATGGAGTCAAATTATGAATTCAAATGTTTAACTAATGTGTTAAGACTTAGTAGCAAGTACGATCATCATGATTTACTGATGTAATATTCTAGATACCCAAAAGCTACTGGAATTGCAAAACATTTTTAAGTACAAGTGGGTACTTGTTATATCTACAATGCAGTCAAACAATGCAGATAATATGAATCATCACATACTTTTCTTTGTTTAGTCCAGAAATCATCATTCTTGAACTGCAAGTTTGAACTGTTGACGTGTTTATACATGTAATTCAGTTATGCAGTTCTGATGGGTAGATATCCAGCTTGAGGGACTGTTTAAGTGATGCACAGATTACCAAAGATTATAGTTATTTGTTAACCATAGTTGAACTGTAGTACCTATGGTATGTTTTGTCTGGCCTCACAGAAACCGAGAGTGTTGTTAGCAAAAGAATTAAATCTTGTTGCTTTCACCCTGTACATGCTAACACTGGACGATATCATGACCAAAATTGGTTTTAGAACTGAGCTTTGCAGTACTCTATACCAACTGGCAGTAGAAAGCATTCTTGAGAAGGCATAAAAAAAAAATGAGACTGTCACCAAAAGAGGAAATACAACAGTAATGTCTCTAATTAAGACTCCTTCTAACGACAATTCCCTAAATTAGACAAAGTGTCCTTCCTCTGTGGACACTCTAAACTTCACTACTTTGTCCAGCAGGCTGGCCCTCCAGCACAGATGCTCTAAGTGCATGCTACTGCTGATAAGTGGTTGTGAGAGAAAGAGGCCTGTTTAACCACTGTTATTACAAAGACGCACCCTCACGCAGGATCATTTATAGCAAGCAAAGCGGGCAAATGGCGGGAAAATAGCATTCTCGTTTGCAGAATAAAAATAAATTCTATACTTGTTAAACACTTGTTAGCAACTGCCTTTTTCAAGACATAAAAGCTTTAAACAAATCATGAGTAGAGTATTACTGATGTCATTTACTGTATGTCATAGAAAAAAAACATGAAATAGTTTAACCATAGACCATATTTCTGACATTCCACCAAAAACTTAAATTAGAAAACCCACATCTCCACGTTTTAGGGCTCATGCACCCTGTGTCCGATCCTTTCATTTATATTTCACGAGTTTGTGCTTGCCAGTAATTAATCATAAGTTAGATAGAATAGGTTAAAGCGTGTTTGGCGTGCTGTCTGGGGAGAGGGTTCAGAGCTCGGCGGACTTTCGAGCCCTAGGGTTTTTAACCCTTATTGTCTGCAAGAAGCGGACAGAGCTCTGCTTCTGACCCGATCCCCGTATGCTCCCCCCTGAGGGAGGAAATAAAGAATGGAGCAGAGTCAGGGGTGGCGGAGGGGTGCTATGAACAATATATCAAGGTAAGGGAATTCATACTATTGATTTGCTTATGATGTAATTGGGAAATGAGGAGATAGAATAGGTTTAAGCGTGTTGTCCAGGGAGAGGGTTCGGGACTGGGCGGAGAACTAGGGTTCTAGGAGCAAATCAATACATTTTGAGGTGGAGTTGAGGTTGGAAGCTGCCTTTTATGCTAGTGTTACCGAGAGTACGGGCGTGGATAATGAGGTGCTTGTGTGTGCGATCAAATGGTGATGTGATGGTGCAATGGTTTTTGGGTAATGTAGTCCAGATAACAGTCTGAGAGTCTGTGGTGATGGGGTGACTTCTTGTGGTAATGGGCCAGAGTTCACAACCAAGATTGTGACAGCTCCTAGTTGGGCAGTCCACTTGGCAGATTGGATGGACGATTTCCAGCCCAAAAGCTCACAAATACCCACCCAAAATTTTAACTATCAAAATAATGTGATCGGATGCAAATCAAGGTTTTGGTTTTGATCAACATTTTTAACTCCATAAAACAAAATTATGATAACAAAATAATATAAACATAAAGCTAAATAAATCGAAGGATTCATGTATGCAAGCAGCAGACACTGTCAAAAAGGCAATAAAGCCTTAAAAACAAAATCGGTGCCCTCAAAAAAACGGCATAATTTTTAATGTCAACTGTAAGAATTTAAATGCAAAAAAGTGTCCAATATAGTGATCATGCACACACCATGACAGTCAAAACTATAATTCATTGATGTATACTGCATGGTAATCCTAAAATACATAATAAAAAATGTAACTATTTAGTGCAGTTACCTTTCACTCTATAATTTCTCACAGAACTATGAAGTCTTCAAAGTTTATATTGAACATTATACAAAACTTTGCACAGTAACAAGTCCAGCAGATTTCAATACTTATCTGAACCATTTGAAAGAGAAAATACATGTTCGTATAGATTTTTATTTAACTGAACTGTAGTCCACAAATAGCATTTTTACATAATTCCCTTTTCTGCAGTCCAAGTGGTTTGTTGTGGTGTGAAATGGATTCCTCCATGGAGCAGTTATGTCTGTTATAACTATAGTCGATCCAGTGTGTCCGGTAGTGTTGCAATGATGAAGTTTCTGACCAGTCTCTCAAAGCACTTCATCACCACTGATGTCAGAGCTACAGGGCGGTAGTTGTTGAGGAAGGTGGGCTGGGTTTTTTTGGGGACAGGAACAATGGTGGACTGCTTAAAACATGAGGGGACGGTGGATTGTTGCAAGGAGAGGTTGAAGATCTTGGTGAGCATCGCTAGCATGATTAGCCTCAAAGTGAGCATAAAAAGTGTTTAGCTCGTCAGCCAGAGAAGCGTCTGCATTCCCTGATCTGGAGGGTGGTGTTTTTATAGTCCCTGCCACTGGCTTCTAGAGCCACCGTGCTGGCACAGGCCAGCAGCATTTTCAAATCTCTGAGCCATACATAAATTGTTCAGATTGTGAACGATGCCCCTTTCATATGGACAAGGTTTCACCACTGGAGGAGCTTAGATGTGTTTACGTCCACATCAGGAAGATTACTTACAAAGCAGTTTTTTGTGGTGGAAGTGATGGTTCTACCATACTTGTAACAAGGTGCAGAATTTACAGGTTTACAATTATATGGATTTTAAACAAGACTAGATAATGATCTGAGATATCATCGCTTTGCTGCAGAATTTCAACACCATTAATATCAATTCCAT
>JAUCMS010000002.1:3961141-3971781 GCA_032357445.1 Enteromius radiatus
CTCTGATATCATCAAAAATATCTTAATTTGTGTTCCGAAGATGAACAGAGGTCTTATGGGTTTGGAACAACATGAGGGTATGTGCAAACATACTTGGCAATAAAGCTCCTTCTGATTCTGTTGGCTACTAATATAAAAGGACCTCTGTGCATTAGTTTTTTTGCAAAACTTTATGCAATTAAGATGTTTACATTGACACTCAAAACTTGCACAAGAGTTTCTCCTTATTTGATTCAGAATGCGAAGCAGTAACGTGGTTGTGTGTGAGAATGAAGCTTCTGATGTTAACACTGTCACATACATTATCATGGTAAACCTCAGAGAGTCGTCATGACAGAACTCATTATGTTTCGACGGTATTCACAATTATCAGTGAGGAGAGATGAGGTTCAGCAGGAGTGCAGTGAATGGTACCTCTCGCTATAGGGGGAGTCTCTGCTGGAGCCCTGGGTTTCTCTGGAGCTCTTCAGATGATCGTTGAGCTGATGGACTCCACCGGTAGCATTCAGACGCCCCCTGTGACCGGGCGTACCATGCCGGCTGTTCTCCACTGATGACTGGACCAGGACTGCGTGACTGTCAGAAACCACACTCTTTGCTTTCCCATTACTCCAGCTGTGAGAAGCCAAAAGCAAAGCCGCTCATTACACACATTATCTAGTCGTGTGCTGTTAATTCACAATAACTTTTGTTTCATACGTATTATGTTTACCACTTTCATCAAAGGCATTTCAATGGTTCTACAAAGATTTCTCATGGATATTACTTCAGTATTATACTGTAGGTACTTTAACAGATATTCACAAAACTAGATTTTTTTAAAGGTAATATTATGAAATATTATTGCAATTTAAAATAATGTTTTACTATTTTAACATGCTTTAAAACATAATTCATCACTGTCCAGACTTTAGTGTCACAATCCTTCAGAAAGCATTCTAATATGCTGATTTATTATATACTGTATATATATATATATATATATATATATATATATGTGTACAGCATTTATTTAAAAATACAACTTTTGTAATAATATATATGCGATTCAAATGTTTGGGGTCAGTAAGTTTGGGGTTCTAATTTTTTTTCCAGCAAGGATGCGTTAAATTAATAAAATGTGATTTTAAGATTAAGATTTATGTTGTCAGGAAATATTTCTATTTTGAATAGATGATGTTCTTTTTACTAGTTTATATAAAAGAATCCTGAAAAAAGCATCACAGGTTCCAAAAAAAGTTAAGCAGCGCACCTGTTCCCTTTCAGTCATGGGATCCTGCCTGGGAGACCAGTTGACTCTGATCTTTGGAGAAAAAGCCAATGAGAATTGGCCAGTGGTTTTTGCATGCGTAGCCACTCCCCCATACATATGGGTATATAAGATGGCGACATACAAACCACCGCTCACCAACGATCTCTCGCAAAGATGTAAAAGAAAAGAAGTACTAAAAATATTACTTGCTGTTCAAGATCCTCGGTCGGAGCGTTCCTGCATTCCAGCAGAGAGACTACACTAGGTGCACAATTGTGTGCGTGGTCCTCCCCTTGGCAGACCCATCCTAAAAGACCAAATTTCTTACAGCTACACGGTCGTGAAGCATGTCCTCCGGAATGTCTTTTCGACTGTGTACTTCTGGATGCGGGAGTTTCCACACCTCTGATGGCGGCCATGATTGCTGTCTCACTTGTCTGGGCCTCAGTCACGCTGGGACAGCTTTTGCGGATGGTTCATGCCGTCATTGCGAGCGCATGTCCATGGCTTTGCTCAGGTCACGGCTTTCTTTCATTAGAAGGCCAGCATTGTCCGCTACCCCTTCCAATTCGCCGGGCCGTAAAGGATCCTCGGCTGCATCGGCTAGTGGCTTGGCAGACCTCAGGGCCTCAGCTGGCCTTGGTCAACGTGACAGCTCATCTCACAGATGGTTTTTGTCTATAAAAACGCGCTCGCTTCCATGAAGAGGATGGGAGACCTGCATGCATTCTCAGTCAGCGATTTATACCTTGAATTTGGTCCGGTCTATTCTCACGTTACTCTGAGACCCAGCCCAAAGTTTCCACTACCCCCTTTCAGGATCAAGTGGTGAACTTGTAAGAGTTGCCCTCAGAGGAGGCAGACCCGACCCTCGAGTTGCTGTGTCCCGCACACTCTCTGCGCTTTTACTTGGAATGCACCCGGAGTTTCAGAATCTCCGAGCAGCTCTTTGTTTGCTTCGGAGGACAGCAGAAAGGGAATGCTGTCTCCAAACAGAGGTTGGCTCATTGGGTGGTTGATGCCATTACCTTGGCGTATCAGGCCCAAGGTAAGCTGTACCCCCTAGGGGTGAGAGCCCACTCAACCCGGCGTGTCGCCCCCTCTTGGCCGTTGGCGCACGGCACCTCAATACCAGTCATCTGTAGAGCTGTGGGTTGGACAACACCCAATAGATTCTACAATCTTCGCGTGGATCCTGTGTCATCCCATGTTTTGGGTAACATCAGGTAATTCCGGGAGGCTGAGCGGGTGTCAGCTTGCAGCGCCATTCCATTTGATCTGAGTGCTTTCTTACAGTGTTTCTGAACAGTTATATCTGGTTCCTCCATTGCCTCACAGTTCTTGCTAGCGGAGTAGCTTGAACTGTGTCCGATAGAGGGCTTCTTTCACCCTGTTTGGATCATCACTTTTGTAAGACCTCTTCTGCACAGGACCCTGTGTGCTCTGACCCCAACTGCTGCTTCTGGTAGGAAAATCTGTTTACTGATGTTTACGTTTGAGCTTCCATTTGGCCTGACACGCTGTCAAGTCGCAGCCTGTCAGCATTTGGGCCTCCTACGTGACGCAGTCAGAGACGTTTCCAACACTGATTATAAATCTGCATATTGTTAATAAATCAGAAATATTTCTGAAGGATTATGACACTGACACCTGGAGTAATGGATGATGAAAATTCAGGTTTATATCACATGAATAAATTATATTTAACAATTAAAACAGAAAAGCTTTATTTTAAATTGTAATAATATTTTTTCAATTGATCTTTTTCAGTATTTTTAATCAAATAAACAGAACAAAAAATCCTAAAATCCTATATCTTAAAAGAATAACACTTTAATGCTACTGTTGCAGCCATGACTTTAAATATATTAAATATGCTACAGAATAATATAATGTTAGAACATAACTTCCTGTAAAGCTGTTTGCAACTGTGTGTATTGTAAGAAGTGCTATACAAATTTATAGGACATGGTTTAAGTGACATTTTTCCAGCTAGTATTCCTATGTGTATGCTGGTATTGTACTGTACCACTGGCTGGAGGAATGAGTGACAGCAGTGGATGGATGTGTTGATGAAGTAAACTCATTTGTAGAGTGGGATGTTTCCACTTCTTTGTCCATCACGTACACATTAGGAGGGGCGGTATTTTTCGGCATGTAATGCTAAAATCAGACAAAAGTTGATTGTTGTACCACTGTTATTCTTATAGCATGTTATACATTTTGTTTAACGTCAACTACCTGTTTTTACATAATTTAATAAAAAACAAAAAACAAAACAGAGGCTATATGAAATAAGAGAAAGCCAGTATAAACTAAGAGCAATATGTTTGTTTTAAAAAATGAACTTATACAAAAATAGGTGTATATGTCAAAGAGGTAATCTATGAAATCATTTTGAATAAAATCAAAATGATGTATAATTAAATTACTCAGTACTTAATATGTTATTTCAATATTTAAACCACTGACATAGTATCCAGAATGTGTATTTTTGTAATTATGTATGTCTTATGTCACTGTTTTGTTTATCTTGTATTATCAAATCCAGGTAAAAAAGGGAAGCTTGTCAGATACACATGTATAAAGCAAAGAATTTGGCCCACACCTTCTTCGGTTATTGTGTATATATATTTTTGTATTTATTGTGAAAGTTAAAGTTTTACGTGATTGTTACTTACATTGACCAGCTGCAGGTTTTCAGGTGGAGGGTGCTGAGGGCCTTTGGCCGCAGCGCTTCGTTCTCGTAAACTCTGCCGCAAACGATCATGCAGCTTTTTCCTCTGTTTCCTACATGCGCAAAAACACGAACAGCTCTTAGACTACAGGAGATCGTGCTCAATGGCTATCAAAAATTTTAGTTTTTGAGTGAAACATTAGTACAAACTAAGACATTTCAAAAAGTGAATTACTTTGTTTTGCAGTAAGCCACCACACACATGATGCCAACAACTAGAAGAGCGATGCAGATGCCTGTTATAGTCAAAACGCGTTTCTGATAGAGCTCCTCAGCTTCTGGAAGAGAGGACAGACTGCTTTTGAAGCTTCCAGGTGAAACACACACACACACACACACACACACACATCTGTCACATTCTTACTTGGAATTTTGTTTTTTATAATAACTGTGTCAACAGATTTCCAAGTAAGAACAGAAGCTAGCACACACGTATGTTTCCACTGACGCTGGAGCGTTTCATTAGACAGGGTTTACTGCTACTAGGACACACAGATGTTTATTGATCTCAGGATGTAGTTTTGCTGAGAGGGGAGGAGACAACGGGATGTGTTAATTCAAGGTCAGTTCAGAATCATCATGTCATCACAATTCCATGAAACGCAAACTCTGCAGGGCCCGAGGCCCCTTGCATGTCTTTAATGCTCAGTCATGCATTTCACTCATTTCAATATTAGGTTTAATCACAACACTGACGAACTGAATTTATTGAAGCCTTCAGCAAGTTGTATTCTTTCGTCATATTGTTAGTCTGTTTTGATTTCGATTTTCGTGAACATTCAGTAGATATGGATGCTGAAGGCTTTAATAAAAAGTCATGAATTGGTAGTGGTGAAAACTCACAGTTTAGTAACACAACTGAATGGCTGGAAAGACCCCATTAAATTGTTTGACAAGCCTATTTTTGTGTCCTGTGTTGATGTACAGTTTGACATGGTCATGGCAAATGTCTTATAAATTGGGTTTAGTTTAGATGTTTAAGTTTATAGGGCATTTGAGTTTTCCAGCTAGTAATCCTATGTGTATGCTGGTATTGTACTGTACCACTGGCTGGAGGAATACAGCATTGGATGGATGTGTTGATGAAGTAAACTCATTTGTAGAGTGGGATGTTTCCACTTCTTTGTTTAGATGACACCCATTTGTAGCTTGCAATAGTCAAGGGGTGTACAATCCTGCTTGTGGAAGGCAGAATTTTGCTCCAACCCTAACTGAACACATCCAATCTAGGTCTTCAGGACCTCTACTAGAAACTTAATCAGGCAGGCGTGTTGAAGTTTAAGTGTGTGTTCACAATTGTGATTGTTTGGCTCAATTACAACAAACTCTGATGCAATCACTCTGTTAGTGCAGTTTGAGTGTGAACTACACTGAAACCTAAGCTTCCAAACAAACTCTGGTGTAATTCTGGTTGATTTCATTACATTTAAGTCTACAGAAAACAGCAACTAGTAACTAGAGGTGAGCTAAAGCTGATTGCATAATTCCACATAGAAAAACATTTGGTCAAGCTGTTTTTTTTTTTTCAGAATGTATATAATTTAACTCTTTTTTTTTTTTTAAGCATAATTTTAAGAAATGGTTTCTTTATAACCAACAATGTGAACATTAATGTTGTTTATTTATTATGACAAGCTTTTATTTCTTTCTTTCTTTTTTGTAATTTTGCATAATTCGTTTTTTAACTTATATTTTAGAGAATTATTTAGTGCATTATAGTGTCATCAGTATTTTTAGGCCATTTCTCTTTAAAATGTTTGATTATTTTGACTTTACATGGTCTTTATTTCAAAGAATACTGTAAGTTTCTGTCACAATAAACTTTATTTAGGCCTGTGAGCAGACACTACCACCAATTTTTGAGATCTTAAATATCTAAGTAGCATATTCTTGATGCACACAACACAATGGCAATCACTACAAACATACACTGATAAAACACTGAGGAAGTAGAAGAAAAATGGGAGAAAACATGGAAGAAAGTGAGAAATGCGATGTCATGCTGAAGACAGAGGGATGCATGAACGGAGGGCAAAGCAAAGCTGAAGGGATCTAAACACAGCATAACTACTGCAGTACGGCATTTCTTCTGCATAGCTGAACTGGGTGTGAATTATTTTAGCTGCCTCTGTGTGTGTATGTGTGTGTGTGTGTGTGTGGGTGAGAGAGAGAGCCTTACATATCTGCTTCGAATAGGATATATCAGAGGTCTTGAATAATTAAAAACATCCTTCCTACCATGCGGGTTAATGCACCCCTGCACATCACATGCTTTGAAACGGCTATACACTATCTTGCCTAAAACCCTAGAAACCTGCAGAGTGGCATAGTGACAGAGAGTCCGGTGCATTGATATAATCAAAAATAATAATGATGTCAATCTCCAATCATCTTGTTATGGCTGTTTGATCCCTTCATGAGCAAAAGGAAACCAGCTGAAGTTGAAGGAAACAGGCTCAAGCTTCTAGACCTACAAATCTGCAAACTAGGAGGAAAGAACGATTCATACCCATAAATTCAATCCCAAGATGTTCTGCCAAGGCAGACAAGGTGATGAAAAGAAAGCAAAACACAAACAAACAGAAAACAGTTGAGCGGTGATGTCAAATCTGACTGACTGCACACAAACACCACCTCAAACAACCTCCGAAATCATTTCAGCATGTAGAGTACAGCATGTACATAACACAGACACACAAGACATAGGAAAAGGAATCATTCAAGCCGATACTGTTTGACTTTAAACCCACCGTGAATATGCATCATTTAATGCTTTTGGAATTCATTAAGAGATACATGTATGGTTTGCCACACGTATATAGCGATGTGCATCTCTATATACAGACTCGTATGGTTGGTTGTCATCATGAGACAAGGACATGCACATGCAGATGTCACTGCGCTCGCATCATTATATAGACCGACCCTCCACATTTCACTACGGACAAAGTCAGACTCGGTTATTCATGTCATCACGCCAGCACATGTTTTAGATAAACATGCTGTTAAACGCATGCACATCACGGTCACCTAAACTATCTGTAATGTCCAGAAGAAAACCTGCTGCTGCTTGTCTGATACCTGAGCCAGTCAAAATTTGAAAGAAATAATGCTAGCAAATTGATTCCCCTGTACACTGAAAACAGGTTCCAGAAATATTTAGCCGTTGACTGATAGCTCTGAACTTTTCTGCATCGGTGATAAAACCCTCTCCAGACACTGAGCCAGAGCATCTCTACTGATGAAGGTCATGCTATAGAGGACACATTAGCAAAGACTATTAATAGCTAAGAATAGATTGTTTCTGCAGATCTCCAGTAAATTTAGCTATTTTTTAGCACTTCAATAGAAATCAATGGAGATGTTCTGTCTGCTTCCTTATTTGAAGTCTGTTTATAGTGCACCAAAGGATTTCTGCAGGGGTCTGCTTCAGAGACTTTGAAGTATGTGCTTTTAGTGCATCAATCATGGTTTTTACTGTGGTGGGCCACTTTAATAGGGTCATTCTTAGAGAAAGGTGCAATTTGTGCATCATTGTGTACAGGACGTACTTATCACTCTTAAAAATAAAGCTGCTTCATGATGCCATACAATAACCTTTTTGTCTCAAAAGGTTCTTTGTGTTGAAAGACGTTTCTTCAGATTATTACAGGTAAGAAAGGGATGGGTCTTTAAAGAACCTTTGACTGAATGGTTCTTTGTGGAACAAAAAATGGCTCTTCTAATCAACGTCACTGTGAAGAAGCACCTTTATTTTTAAGTGTAGATCAAATACACGTTGATAATCTGAGAGTAAAGTCACTGTTACAACATTTTGTGAGCCAGTTGATGTGATTTTGTCTGCAGACATAGCTCGATTTGTCTGTTTGTCTAAGTCTAAGAGAATGTAAAGCAGAGAAACCCCTAATAACTAACAATGAATGTCGACCCTGTCTAACCATTGTCAGCTAACTAGCATCCAACAGAACAAAACTAAATGAATAAACACTAGACATGCAAAGAGAAGTAATGGAAAACAAAAACATAATCCCAAAATAAGTATATCACTGTCTGCCAACCTGTCCATCGAGAACACAAAAACAAAGCAACAGGAGGAAGCGCTGACTGAGCATGCTCCAATCCAAGCACAGACAGGAAGAGGAAATAGACGTACTGTAGAAGCTGGCCATTACGTAGTTTTGGCAGCGATCACCAGTAAACTCATTGGGGCACCTGAGAGGGAAAGACAGAAGTCACAGAGAGAAAAGAGAGGAAGACAGGAAGTGAGTTTGACACCCAAAAGTCCCCCGCACACATGCTGGTCTCCGGTGTTTTCCGCTGAGCGTCTCGCAAATGTCTCCACTTTCAAGAGCCAATCAACAGTTTAAACTTTGACGGAGAGAATGGCGGAGGTGGCGAGGCAGCGGGAAACAGCGGCGATGGCGTGAGTGTTTGGGGGTGAAGGGGATGTTTGCACATACGTTTGTGGACTCTCACAGGGTCTGTGGTTTGACAGCGGTTCCCTGTGTATCCGGGAAGGCACCTGGGTTAAAAAGAGGATGAACACAGCACAACACAACATTACACAACAACACCACACATACTCTCTCACACATGTAGGTGCCATTCGTGGGTGTGACTTTTTGAATACCGTATAACATGCAGACCCAATCTCCAACACATTTCCAGTCATTCTTCATAACTGAATTCATTCATGTAACAAAATATATTGTGTAGACTGGCCTGATCTTTTCTGTTTGGAAGATAAATGAGCCTTTACATCTGCTGTATAAATGCAAAGTCCTCACTTTAGATGAGCTCACAAAAAAAGATGGCTGGCAACTACTAAATGCTTTTCAACTACCTGACTTAATCATGCATTAAAGCAGGAATATGTGTTAATAAAGCATTTATTAACACAATGAGCAACTATTATCATTCGTCTAAATAATAAGATTTGTTAATGTAAATTTAAATAATTTATTAATCATTTACTTAGACTTTCTAAACGATCTTATTAAACACTGACAGCTCCTTAATAACTGGTTTGTAAATAACGTAATAATTTAGAAATTATTAATTGATTATTAATAAAGTATGAAAATACAATTGTTAAACATTATATATATATATGCTCAAGAATAAAGCATTTATAGATGCACTTGTAAACAGTGGAACAATGGTTTATAAAGGATGAAATGAGTATTTACTAATGCTTAACTAATGATTCATAGTGTGTAGTTATTATATGTATTCTCCTAGCGTTGCAAAACTGAAGTTGAGCCACTGATGTCACATAGACTGTTTTACCAATGTTTTGATCATTTCAATGATCATTTTATTGTATTTCTGGGGTCAGATGGCTCTTTGATTTCATCAAAAATATCTTTATTTGCGTTCCGAAGATAAGTGAAGGTCTTGTAGGTTTGGAACGACAAGAGCGTGAGTAATTAATGACAGAATTTGCCTTTAGTCCAACATTAAAAAAAGTCTACCTGTGATCTTCTGGTCTCTATATATTGCTTGGCTCGCATCTTCAATGTGCTTAGACAGGAAGAGGACCCTGTGTGGGACTTTTTCACCTTTTTCATCCAGTAAGTGTGTCTGATCACTTAATAAAGTACCAGCACACTTCTCATGTCTGGAGGACACACTGAACATTAATACCTATTTAGTCAAATCAAATCACTACTAGTGATACTTGACTTGTCAATAATTTTACATGTTTGTTAAGGGTGGACGGCAGAAATGGAAAGAGATCTACAGTCCCAAAGGAGCGCTGCTGTCTGTCTGCTGCTGCATTTACAGTAAAGAGAGAAGCTCCTCTTTACTGCAGTGCTTACTGATGAGAACAGAGTCCTGACCTAAGCATTCGGCTTTGTGCTTATTCACAGAATTGGACAGTAAGAGCATGAATACCCCAGAGTCATGCACGCCAAAAACCTTTGTTAGCAGTATGTTATCTGAAATTAGGAGGCAAAGCCCTCATTGCCTTTAATGCTTTAGTTTAATCCAAGGTATGTTTAATGTTACCACATCTTTCAAGTCAAATAAATAGTCAAATAATTGGCAAAAAATACACATACAATACAACACAACAGCTGTTATTTTTAATAGTCAGCATTTTTTCACATTATCAGTCATCAAAGCTCAGTAAATATGGCAGTTTTAAAAATGTTCACAGACACATAGACATACCTTTAGATTTTGCCATTCTTGCAAGTTTTATTTTGATGTGATAAAGCAGTGATATATAAGTCTTTTCTATTGAAAGTACTTTTCCATTAGACTTCCCATTAAAATCATTGGACAATGGCTGGGTGAGTTTTCAGATTGTTATAGGTTAATTCAAATGTACTATTTTTTTTAATTTTGTCAGAAATATTTCTATTGTTTCAGAAACATTCAGAATCAGAAACAACATTACCAAACACTACAATTAGACACTTTGACAATATACCAATGATAACATAAGAGAAAAGGTGCACCCGCTTCGGATGTTATCACTCGATTGAATGGGCCGTTATCAGTCATTATCAGCTATATTTTCTATCATGGTAAAGGGTAGGTGTTAGGGTTGGGGTAGGTGTAAACATTAAATAAACACAATCTAATCGCTAGAAAAATTACTTTTATTTTCCGTTTTACCAGTAGGTGCAGCAGGCCCCTACT
>JAUCMS010000002.1:3997183-4013052 GCA_032357445.1 Enteromius radiatus
GATGGTGTTTGAGACTCACAGTATGTTATGTCCATGTACTGAACTCTTATTATTCAACCATGCCAAGGTCAATTCAGCTTTTCTTTCTATGGCACCTTTAATATAAAGTGGGACCTACTATTTTAATTATATTTTTGTTTTTAGTAGCTGCACACAAATTATCACACAACAAAGTTATTTTTAAGATTACAAATATTCAAAGTACCTATTCTAATATGTGACGTAACTTCCCAATTGTACTCTGTTTTATGTCATATTACAACTTCATGGCATTTGAGGTAAACGTTTAGGTTTATATATATATATATATATATACACAGTGTAGGCATATGGATGTTAAAAGTCTATTAGTAGATGTTGAAACTGTCACAATAAATCACATTTATTATTTATTATATGATCACAGTTATTAGATTTTAAATATTATTCTCAAAAAGGCTGCTGTGGTGTTGATAATAATTGAGAATAAAACATGAATGGAAATGTTTCAAGATCCCCTCACCGCATCATTCAATCAAATGCCTGTTTTTAAATCACAGAGCTGATTTTTAAAGGCTAAATTGATTTGTTTGAGTAATGTTGGTGTGCATTCAGTCTGCCCTTTACTGTTCTATAATCACATTTGCCTGTACATGCTGAAGGAACGCTGACTCAGGGACAGAGAGATCGCAGGAGGTCCAGAACCCCCATCTAGGGCCAATAAATACTGCACGAGGGACAGACTCCATAGGGAATACTGCAGCCACACCGGAAATCAGCGTGCTTTAATATAATGAGACATTTTCTTTACATGTCAATTGTGCTAACACATTATATAAGTAAAAGGGCTTTTCTAATTAACTGCCTTTGTCACTATTATGTAGTTCAAGTCATTCATTACTAGTCCACTAGATTCATTTGCTTCAGTAATCTCAAAGTGAAGCTAATTTCACAGTTGACACAGTGAGATTCATCTTTAAAGCCATAATATAATATGGAAGTTTAAATGTAATATAATCTTTAAATGATTTAGCTTATAGCAAAGACAAAACCGGTTAATAAATTAGCAACTAAATCATTAGAATTTAAATATTACATTTCAAAAACTAGCCTATTTCTAGTTCACCCAATCGGAACCAAGCATCTCCGCTTTAAATAAACCCAAGTTCCTCCCTTCTGCATCTCATTCTTGCATCCCTCCGCCACCCCTTCTTCGCCATCGGTCCTTACGTTCCTCCGAGATGGGGCATGCAGGGTTCGAGCCGGACGCCGAGCTCTGCCCTCGCAAGGATTAAAACTACTAGGGCTCCGAGTCCGCCGAGCTCCCAGCTCGCTCCTCTGGACAGCAAGCCAAACATGCTATTCTACTTGCATTATGAGGAAGTGTGAACTCGTGAAGTGCTTAACTATCATGAATATATATATTCTCTAAGCAAAACAATTTCTTTTGATTTTGGGGTGAAATATGACTTTACAGGATTCACGAGATTCATACATTTATAACATGAGAGTATCCAAATCTAGTGAGCTAATCCAGACAGAGGCCATCTGTTTAACAGATTAGTCAGATTCAGACTCATCTTTGACATCTTCACTGTCTACGTAAGTTTTTTCATGATCTTTAAACGATGATGCTCAAATTCACTCTTTTTGTGCACACAAACACAAACATTAGTTTGGACTATCCCTCAGACTCTAATGTGGGCTGTTGACTTGCCAACCATTATCAGATGAGCTGGGATTAGTGACCACACAACACGTGGCATCGACCCCCTGCACGGGCAAATGAGGCAGATAGGGAGAGGTTTATGTCCCCTCAGGCCTGTTAAGCTGTCCCACGTCTCATTGCCATTAGCCAGGGATTCAAACGTACACGAGGGTGTGTGTATGTGTGCAGGGTCATAAGGTCAGCTCAACAGCCGTGACTCCTCACTCTAACAGAAAAGGAAATGGACTCTCATTGTATGGACAGATGTTAACATCCTGCTGGACATACCAGCAACAACTGAGAAAAAGTCCTTATAATATAAGGTTTACATGTTTACAAACACAGCTGTAATGTGAAATCACAGTGTGTATATCTCTCTGCACAGCACCTGTAGAGACCAACTATTAATGTTACTTACATGTTTACACCAGTTATTAAGTAGGGCAATGAGTTTGATTCAAAACGTTCCTCTTTAAAGTCCCTATGAAATCAAAATCAAAGTTTTTTTGGTGTTAGTACCAATATGTTTGATTTAAGGTTATAAGATTTAAGGTTATCTATAAGCCAGTATGCTCCAAAATAAGAACAAAATTCTAATTTAGAATATGTAGGCATTCAAAGCTTGCTGTTGGTCACTTTCACCAAAACGAATCAACACTTTTTTTTGACGTCACCTCATCTTCTGACCAATCAAATGCTCTGTAGAATGCGAAGCACCCGCCCCCTACACCAGTGTTTCCCAACCCTGTTCCTGGAGGCACACCAACAGTGCACATTTTGGATGTCTCCCTTATCTGACCAATATATTTCTGGTTGTGGAGTCTCTACTAATGAGCTGATGAGTTGATTCAGGTGTGTTTGATTAGGAAAAGTTGGAAAATGTGTAGTGTTGGTGTGCCTCCAGGAACAGGGTTGGGAAACACTGCCCTACACAATAAATAAACGTTGAAGGTGTGGCTGAGCACATTGCTAGTTATTTTCTGTACGGTGAATGCACAATGTAGGCAATAGCGAACCATTCAGACAGTGTGAATCTTTCTGAAAATTCTGCATAAAATTGTGCTTAGCTTATAAACGAAAATTAAGTAAACAAAGGACCTAAATAAAGGGTCTAAACAGGCAGTGATTTAGAATCAGTGGGAAGAGCTAAACAGGCTGTGATGTAGAATCGGTGGGTGGGGCTAAACAGGCTGTGATGTTAATCTTCCTCTGTTGAGGTAGTGATTATCCACGCTATTACATCATAGAATAGAACACTCCACAAACTGCTGTTTTGACAAACTACCTTCAATATAAGCTGTTTTTAGACTAACAAGAAAGCTTTGAGTTCTGAAACTTAGGGGATGTTTTTATAGTACAGTGACCCTTTATGTCAAAAGTTTATGAGCATTTTGGTTTCTCAGTTCATAACGCCCTTTAATATTTAATACATTACATATAAATATTCTATTGTACACATAATAAAGGCCAGTGTATTCAGAGTTACTATGGTATCGGTATAAATAGTATATAAAAAATGATGAACACAATGGCAAATTCAAACATCTGACTTGCTAACTGTGTTCATTCATGAAGGGTAATGAGGATTCAATTCTAAAGCCTTTTTACAGGAAGTTGAATCAATTATTTATGGATAGCAATTGTGAATTCTGCCCTGGAATAATCTCCAAACAGTAAAGCGAAACAGCATTGGTTCGGCGGGTGATGGGTTACTGGTGCATTAGGAGATGAGACCCTTTTCATGCCAAACACGTCAAGGCAAGAGTTTTATTAACAAATGCAGAACAAGGTCTTGGGCAGCAATTCAATAAAGATGCCTGCTGACGCACAAACATTGAGGAGCTTTTAAAGAAATTCTCCTGCACTGTCACGGCACTGGGCAGCTGGAGTCAGACGCAGCGTCACGTCTGACCGTGTGTTAGTGTCCTCACCTCCGACAGCCGCCCGACTGGTGCCGTAGCTGCAGGATCATCCATCTCACAGACAAGAAACAGCAAATTAAAATCTACATGAAATCATCTTCCTGGTTAACTGCCTTTATCTGAAAATCGAATGTTCACTTTCGTTCTTTTGCATTATCAGTATTGTTAAAAGTGCTTTTTAAAAAAAAGTGATTTTATAACCTATAATATAACTTCTGGCACGTCTCAAACACATATAAAATCAAATTCTACCCTACATATATGTTCACATCTAATAGTGTCCCATACTGCCTTTTTCATCATGTTTCATCTTTTCATGTTTCATACCAAGTAGGCTACTTTAAAAAAAAATAAACAAAATTTGTATTTTTTTGTATGTTCATATAAATTTTATATATATGTGTGTGCAGTCAAATGATTAATTGTTTCCAAAATAAAAGTTTTTGTTTACATAATACATGTGTGTGTTTAAATATATATATAAACACACACATACATGTATATATTTCAGGAAACATCTGCTGTTTATATATATTATACACTATATATTTATAATGATAGGAAGATAAATGTAGACATGCAAATAATAATAATTAATAATTAATATTAATATCAATTAATTGTTTGACAGCATATATATATATATATATCTTAAACAGCATCTTAAAAATTTTCTGTAAAATATCGGTGTAAAGGTACATGTTTTCTTATTATGGGTCTTTAGGTTCGATGTGTACTGCAATACAAATACAGCGTTGTTTTTACCACTTCAGTGAAACTTAAATGGAAACATCCAGTTTTATATATTGTTAAGTCTTCATCTTTCAATATAAATACATTTTTTCAGGATTTTTAAATAAGAAATATAGTTTTGATGGTCTTGATGGATGTGGTGTGATGGATCGCTGTATAAATGCCTCAGTTCAGACGGCAGCATGATCAGCACTTTCTCTTCCCTCGTGCCTCATGTTCAATCAATGTTTTGGAAAGATATATACACAAGGCCAAAACAGATTTAAAATGATAAAACAAATGGTTTTCCTCTTTCCTCGCCGATCTCTCTTAAAGCCTTTCAATGTCACACTGCTGATGCATTAAGTCAATTTATAATTGTAATGATGTCTCTATAAAAGCCAAACTCCCCTGATCTTGCTGCAGTGCAGTGTGCAGCACTCAGTATATTGCAATTATTCATGCAGTGTGTTCTCTCCTTCGGAGCTTTTCCCCAATGACTTTCAGTTGGAAGAGTGTGGCGTGACAGAAACCACTACAGACAAAGAGCTTGTCTCCATACTACAGTCTGCAGACTGCTTCAGTAACAACTCCAGAACCGACTCCTGTCCACACCCACAGACGCTCTCTAAAGGCCAGCCTGACTCATATTTTGGTTAGTGATATAAGTAACTACCCAGAACACAGTACAGCAGCTCCCTAGGCAATACAGAACACCTTATTGACTCTACAGGGAGACTTTGGCAAACAACCACAGCACTCCAGCCTACTGGCAGTGAAATTTGCAGAGGAAAGCACCACTCACCAAAGCACTTTTTTGTCTAGCGTTAATCAGCGGTCCTCCGCAGACCTCTCCACATGTCTAGACACTGTAATTAAAACCTGACCTGTTCAGATGACCATTTAGAAAAGAATTCAGACATATGCAGAGAATGTAATGAATGATACTGGACACAAATTCCACATGTATTACATCTTTTTTTTTGTCCTGCAGCACAGCTGGACTTCACCGATTCGTGAGCTCATTACAGCCACTGAGACAAAACACAAATGAAACTGGCCCTAAAATGCCACTCACAATTGATTTACATGGAGTCATGATGTAATTTTAGTGTTTATCAGTGCTATTGCTGTCCAGTAACGGAAATTAGTGATCACTGGAATATAATACCAGCTGTGGCATCAGTGGAATGGAGAGAGCCTGTTTCCTTGAAATGGGTCAAATGAGAAGCTTTGATGAATTAGGTGGAAGTCTATGAGGAAGCGTCTAATAGTGGCCAGTGGTCTCACATTACAAGAGAGGACCGTTACATTGGGAACCTGAGGGGAAACTACTTAGACAAAATCCCACAAATCAATAAAATGTAAATGCAGATCCATACATTCAGAAATTCTGCCTTTAGAAAAGAGGCTGTAGGGTTTTGGAGCATGCTGTAAGCTCTGAAAGTGGACAAAGCTCAGCATGTCTCATTAAAGTCACCCACAGACAATTATTGACCACTACCGCCGCAAGAAAACTTTCAACATACAGTACATCGCATCCTCTCTACAAACTCCGACAGAGAATTTGGGGTCCTCCTCTATTGAAAACACTTTCTGGGAGTTTTTGTATGGGTTTATGCCTGACTGTATTAGAAATAATGCCATTTTATTTACAACAGCACAGCTCTAGCCTCTACCTCCTGCTCCTGCTAATCATAATGAACATAGCATGTCCTAAAATCATGCTATACAGTGGAAATCTGTACAGAACTGTTTTCTTTAGCTGGTTTGTGAGGCATCAATACAGTCCGTTTACAGTAATTAACATGAACAGATTAGCTTGCTGTTCTAATGCCTGAGGGTAGACATGGAAGAGCTCATACTTTTCTCTGTTGGCAATCATTCAAATGCACTGCATGCTCACTAACTGAAAAAAAGGCATGAAGAAACCAGATTACTTGGAGCAGAAAACTGATCATTTCTGCAATGTTGCAGCTGGGTTAAAAGGAACCCCATTTAGCTTTTAGAAGATTTTTATGAGCCACAGTTTTTTTAAACCAAAACCCACAGTTGATCAATATCACAATTTGGGCAGTACAGTTGTGGATGCAAGTAAGCAGACAGCATGAGTTGAATGATTACATATTTTACTTAGGAAAAGTGGTATTTGCCCGTGCAAAATTCACCACAATGCTTGGGTGGCCAGTACATTGATATGCTATTGTTAAGGTGGCATAAAGTGGAGTTTAGTGTATTGCTATATGGTTGAGCACATTAAGTGTCCAAACATTTTGTTTAAATAAGTGCATCATCTGATTATTTGAAGTGCACTTCTTCCTGCCTCAATGAATGTTTTCAACATTACTCACACTATTCATACTACAAAGCGCCACGATTATGTGAACTGGGATGCACTTACAGAGATATTCACGTCTTCAGATATGGCTTGGGTTCTTCAGTGTGCATCAGTGGATTTTGTTTTATCCACACCTTGTCTAGCAGGTGAAAGTCATGCGTCCTGATCATTTAACAGCACACCTCTCCTCCAAAAGAAATCATTCATTTCTTTGGCTGCATCACTTTAAGCACTAGTTCTCATGACAACCACCTGACTTGAAGAACTTTGTCCTTCCTTTAAGCTCTAGCTCATGAAACTCTAGTCTGGACAACAGCTTATTAATAACCGCTTATCTAGCTTGTGTAAAACCCCTCTGTTTGAACTATTCTGTGAAATTTTGAAACTTTTACAAAAAAGCTTTACTGTGTGATTCACTGTTCGACGTGATTCATACATTGCATTACAATTTACACAAAAGAGCCCTGGGCAGTCCTGTTAATGTTTACAGTATCTCATTTGCAGTGGTGAGTCAGAAAACCCCTATTCTGTGCCTCTATTCCATGATCCCATGATTATTATTTAGAATTATTTCAAAATGGGCTTCTGAATCAATGGCAAATCCTAACCAGAGAGACGAACCCCAACATCGAAAAAAAGATACAATACATTTAGGATCGAACTAAAGACACTACTGTCCAAAGGTTTTGAACAGTGAGATTTAAAATGCTTTTGAAGGAGTTTGATTGTATTTTAAAATGTAATTTATTCCTGTGATTGTAGAGAAATATCCTGCATCATTACTCCAGTGTCACATGATTCTTGACAAATCATTTTAATATGCTTGTACAATTTACTGCTCAATATAACTGATATAATTATCAATATTTAAAACAGTTGAGTCAATGTTTTTCAGAATTGTTTGATGAATAGAATTTTTTATTTAGCAAGCATGCTTTAAATTGATCAAAAGTGATGACGTATTATATTACAACAGAAAATGTTTCATATACAGTGCCCTCCACTAATATTCGCACCCTTGGTAAATCTGAGCAAAGTTGGCTGTGAAAATAAATCTGCATTGTTTTTCCGTTCAGAAAATGTCTAACCTATCATTGAATTAAAACAACTGAAAATTGGGAGAAAAGCTCATTGTGAAATAAATGTTTTTCTCATGTTGGCCACAATTATTGGCACCCTCTGAAGCATATTCCCATTCATATTCACAATTTTGATAATTTTGGGCAATTATGAACATAAAAAATATCCATCACCTGGCTTCCTGTTTTACAGAAATATATACAGGAGGGAAAACAAAGCTCAAAGTCGCTTAATCATAAACACAATGAGCAAAAACTCAGAGCTGTTATCTTGGGAAAAGGATAATAATTGTGGCCAACATGTATCGAATTGTTTTACTTCAATGGTAGGTTAGAATTTTGTGAATTAAACAATGCAGATTTATTTTCACAGCCACCGTTGCTCAGATTTACCAAGTGTGTCAATATTAGTGGGGGGCACTGTAAATGCTGTTCTTCTAAACTTTTTTATTAAAAGAAACCTGAAAAAAAAATTTTTTTTCAACATAATAATAATAACAACAGTAATAATAAATGTTGTTTTGAGCAGCAAATCTGAAGCTTTTAAATGACAGGAATAAATTACACTTTGAAACAGATTTGTTATTATTATAGAAATGTTATTATGTTTCCTGTACTTTGGTTCAAATAAATGCAGTTCTGGTGAGCAGCAGATAATTCTTTAAAAAAACATTAAAAATCTTACTGTTGAAAAACGTTTGACTGGTAGTGTACCTGAATACTCCCTAATTTATTTAACTGAGACAGTTATATAATCCAATCTGCCAGAATGAATCAGGCTTTTTAAGGCTACGTGAGATCTGTCTAGGACAAACTGAATCACCAGAATGAATCTGACTTCACAAAGCTACATATCGTAAGAAAGAAAGAGAGGATGAACCCATGAATCAGACTTTTTTAGCTACATATGCAGTATGAGAGAGAGATTCACTTAGAATGATCTTGCATTATGTTTTTCCAGTATATTCTGGCAGCTTGAATTGGGTGTTACCACCATCATTCTGGGTAGACTGGTGTAACTGTTCCTATAGCCTCGCCACTGATTTGCACATCGATTTTAATACTCGTAAAAAGAACGCATTCTTACTTTTTCTGATGGTTAGACTTGCTGTAGTATTTGTTTTTCCAAGGTTGTTGACTGCCTCACAGGTGTATAAACCAGCATCTGCTTCTGTGGATTTCCTGATCAACAGTTCAGATATTTTCCCCCTGTAGAAAGTGACATAATGTTACATGGTCATAAGGTTATTCATATTGCTTCTCAAAAGTCTTACATCATGAAGAACTGAATTTAATAAGTGTGATTTAGCGTTAATGCTCTGATTTTGTACAGTATCTTGAGATATGCCTGTTTAGATTGTACAGGGTTAAATTTGACACCTGCCCACATGCTAAACACATAGCAGATATCCGTTCCTGAAAATGCAACATTTCTGACTCAAAGCGAACATTTCATTCATCCTGCTACTTATAGCTAATCATGTTTTTTTTTTCTTAAGAAGGAAAACCCTCATTCAGCATGAATAACATATAATTATGTTTTCTTCTGAAATATTATTCTGTTATAGGAACTTACTGTTTCTTTTTTTTAAGCTTTATGCTTTTGGGTTTGTTTTTGCCAGCAAGTTCTTTTCCATTCTTGTACCACTTAATGCTGGGCGCTGGGTTTCCCGCCACAATCTCACACTTCAGTAAGGTCTTTTTTCCATCCTCCACTGTCACGCTCCGTAGGTCCTTTAACTTGGGTTCCGCTGAAACAAAAACATGCAACACATTACTACTTACAGAATTTACTACAGAAAGGCATCATCCCTCACGAGGGTGAATCTTACCCCATTTTAATAATATTTTTATTGTAGAGGCATTTTTTAATTGTCATGAAACATGTCAAAAAATCCAAAAAGAAATTGACAATGTTCTTGCAAAATATTACCCCGATATGACCTCTTAGAAAAGAAATACATCATTCTAGAAAATTGATTCAACCACAAACCACATCCATAACCCTAACACAGACAAAGAAAGCATAACTGCCCCCTCATTAAAAATGTTTTATGATGCCATGAAACTGTCTAGTTAAATGTAAAGCTTTAATTAGACAAGAGAGACAGATGAAGAAGATCTGAGACTACACTTCGGGTGTAAGTACGGAGCAAGTCAGAAAGATATGGTGGTGTAGAGTTATGAAAAGCTTTAAAAATATAAGTAAAATCTTGCAATCTACTCTGTATTTAAAAGGAAACCAGCGAAGATGGTGAAGAACAGGAGTAATATGATCAATAGAAGTTCTAGTAATTATCCGGACAGCTGAGTTTTAGACCAATTGAAGTTCATGAAGAGGTTTGTGGGGTAACCCAAAAAGAAGAGAGTTACAGTAGTCAATGCGTGAAGTAACTAAAGAATAGCTGTGCAATTTTGTGTAAGGAAATATGCAGACTGAGTAATATTAATCACATGCTTTTCAAAGGATAAGGTACTATCTAGGACGACGCCCAAACTTTTGACTTGAGTACATGGGATTATAGAATTAATTATAGAATTATCAACTGAAAGTGAAAACTATTGGATTTTGAAAAATTTGATTTGGCACCAACAAGAAGAATTTCTGTTTTGTTAGTGTTTTAATCCCAAGATTTAATCTCTTCTAAGCAGTCTAAGAAAGAGGAAGAAAGAAGAGTAGAATCTGGCTTAGAAGACACATGGAGCTGGGTGTCGTCAGCATAGCAGTGAAAACTGATGCTGTATTTCCTAAAAATGTGACCTAGGGATAGCAAATAAATGATAAATAAAACAAGGCCTAAAACAGAGCCTTGAGGAACACAAGCTGTAAACAGGTGAAATATATGATTTGAAATTTTTCATTGAGTACACCCAAAGATATAGGATCTGAACCAACTAAGAGGGACGCCAGTAATCCCTATAGAGAATCTGTCTTAGAGGACTTGATGAGAGATTGGATCAAAAGCCACGCTTAAATCAAGTAGAATAAGTAGAGTTAATATAGCCCAGTGCCGGCTGACATCAGCAGATCATTGACAACTTTTACCATTGCCGTCTCTGTACTATGCAGAGGGCGAAAACCAGATTGAAATGTTTAAATAGACTATTTTTTAAAAGATGACAATTAACCTGAGATGCAACAACTTTTTCTAAAATTTTTTGGAATGTAAAAATTGCGAAATAAAAATAGAAGAGAGTCATGGGAAGGTAAATACAGCAGATCAGATGCCACATATTTTGAGAAGTTAATTGTTGGTGAATATTTTTAAGGGTACCGTAGAATATTAATATTACAATGAATAAAACAATGGTTTTGAAATTTTCACATGTAATCCTTTAATTAATTATTTTGTTTAAATTCTTCAAATATCACAGCATCGTTCTAAAAAAAAAAATGCTAAATTGAAATAATATTTCCATGCATTTCTTCTTTAAAAGATAGATGAAACACAGGGCAACAGGCCAGTAGCCAGGCTACTTTTTTTAAGTGTTGCTTGGGCACTTTTCCACTGCGAGTGAGCAACGTATTTCTATCTGAATATTTTAGATCAGTTATGGGGCCTGTGTTTCACCAGGTTGTCCGTTGAGAGCAACATTAACTAAAGTTGCTCAAAAAGTTGCCCTGTGTATAATCAGCCTTAGACTGAAACATTTTTCTGTGTAAGTTAGTTATACGTCCAAACCAGCAGGGGGTGATAGCGGTACTGCAGCAATAACTAAAGTTTGGATAACTCGAGATGAACAAACCACATTTCATAAACCTGATCATTTATTTTATTTTTTTATTTATTCAGAGAGGATGTTCTGGAGAGATTTTTCAGTGATTATTCGTCCTCTAATGTTGCTGTGTTGATGAGAATGGTAAAGGGATGATTACACAGACAACACAGTCAATCCAGGCGAAAAACAAGTGCATTTCCAAAATGTACTAATTTTGTACCTCATATACTAAAAATCTTAATATACTAAAACAATTTGAGACACCATGAATATGAACTAAAATATGATTTTAACATTGCTATAACTATATAAAAATGTATTTAGTTACCACTTATAGTACACCTGAACCCATCTTTCATTCATTAGTAGGTTCAAGTGTACTATAAGTCATAACTAAATACATTTTTTAATACTGAGATAGTATGTTAAATGCACATTTTACTTTATATTCGTGGTGTCTTGAAATAGAGTACACTTAGATGTTCTTAAGGTTATCTTAAGTAATAAATCAAATTTTAGTCTATCAAGTACAAAACGTGTGCATGAAAATATTTTAAGTACACTTTAAATACATTATGGAAGTGCACTTATTTTTGACCTGGGAAGCTCAAATGGCACAGGTTCACGTCTATTTTCCACATACACTGTCTGTTCTTGAATTCTGGGTTGGTAAAACTGACAGAAGAACTGAACAGCTGCTCAATTTACTGTGAATCATCAGAAACACTAATCTCCAAATTAGTCCAAATCCCCCTCCAGCTCCCAACGATAAACTACGCAGCTCAAAATCTTGCTCATTTGCCTTATCTTACAACATTTCCTGTTGACAAGGTGCTTTTAATAACAAGAATCGTTTGCACAGCACAGTGATGACAGACAGACCTGCTTCATTCCTGTAGAAATCTCTAGTGGGACACCTATTGGGTTTCCTCACATAGACGGCCTCCATTCACCAGCACACTCCAGTGAGTGCGTTTTACCATAGTAAAATCATGGACACATAACATCGAGCGGTTTCATTTGTGCCTGATCTCTATGTTTTCTCAAGTCGGTGCAGTCTCTGTGTCCAGGCTGCTGCCCATCCAGCTGTTTCTTTATGTCACGGACCAGTTCCCTTTGGGGAAACTCCTACACTGTTTCTTAGGCCGCAAAATCAAGTCGGATCAGGGTCCACATTCCAGTACAGCGAGAGAAGAATTCCATGATCTAACATGAGGTTCAGACAGACAAATCAGCCACTGATCTTATTTTCCCTATACCTTTTCTTAACATTAATAAAACTTTTAGAATTAAATGGGAGGAAAATGTACTTTTGACTGAAGAATTATTCCACACAAAGTTACATCAAAACTTCAAATCAAATAGAACAACCTTACAAAGTTTATATAGATGTATTTACCTATTTACTTTACTATATATACAGTATTCAATTTGGACACTTCAGTCGCTCTTAGACATGATCATTCTTTCTTTATTAACATCACTTTCCTTACATGTTGTTAATCAGATGGTGTTTTTTAGTGATGTATGAAGTCAGTTTTCCTCAAACAGGTGTCCTAGTGGAAAGGTGCCTTTATTTTAAACACTAAATCTATATATATATATATATATATATATATATATATATATATAATTTTGTCTTTATGTCAGATGTTTAGATTTCAAAGATTTCTTGCAATAAATCAAAGTTGATATTATATTTTATGTCTGACGGAGAGACATTCAGACATTCATTTTAAAGTTTACTTGAAGGTCCAAATACTTCAGTAATTCCTGGCGTGTGTTTACACACACACACACACACACACACATACTACCACCATGCTGAAACTCAACGAACAAGACTCAAGCGAGTTTCATCTAATGCTGGCACGAGCGTGTTTCAACATGAGCGTATTACCGAATAAGTGCAGAGAAACGTGAAAGAGTTCTTCTGCCTAATATTTCACCAGATATTTCACAGAATCTATTCACTCAGACATTCTGCCATGTGGCACAACTGTCATGAAATAAATCAAAAACACTTAGTGTAATAATCAATATCCAAGAGTGTGTGTTCAGTTAAATACAATGGGGTCAAAAAATTACAGCATTGGATTTAAATCTAATTTAAATTGAAAAATAAACTGTGAAATTCTGAAATGAAATTTTGAAATGTTCCATTTCAGAATTTCCCCTAATATTTTTTTTGGGCTTGGGTCTTTTTGAAACATCTCAGATCAGGCTGTGAACATGATCATCAGGTGCAGTTGATGAAGCTCTGGTAAGTCTTTTAAGTACAATTTCCCAATTCAACCTTTCGCTCTAATTGTTTTTAGATAAATATAATGCTAATAAATAGAATTGGTATAAGTACAATTTGCATTCGATTTGAGAAATGTTGAATGATACCGAACCATTATAAAATCAGATATAAGTTAAGCAGCCTATATGATAAACGGAAACCCTCTCCAAGTGACCAGACCGGTGGGTCGTGTTAATGGTTACAAACATTTCTGCCCTTTCTTCCTTGACAGAGTCATAAGCAAGCAAACGTCACGTTGGATTGCAACACCTGTAAACTAAAAGCGCAGTTCAAGAGCAAAGAGCTCTGAGCTGAGCTCAGAAACAATCGAAGCCTACTCAATAGTCAAACTCTCAATCCATTTACAACACCCAAAAACTGGACACGTTTCCCACACCTCAGCATAGCAGCACTTTACCTTGTGGAGAGTTGTCAGACCTGCTTGATCTCTCAGGGTCCTTATCCTTTTTCTTTACGCCACTTTTACCTTCTTTACTTGTATTCTTCTCAGACATGACGGCCTTTAGGTCTGTGATTTCTACGCTCTGTTAAGCTGTCAGTCAGTCAAAGTTCTGTGCGCGGTGTGAACGTGGACTCTCTTCAGCCAACTGTTGAACAGAAACTCTCACCCGTGAGCATGTGTATTTTACAGCTCAGAGGCGGGACCAACTTTCACTGTGTCAGATTTCTGCATCTCCCACAGCTTTACTAATCTCTGCTTTTCCTTATTTATCAATTAGTAACTACAGTTATGTTAAGGTATTTAAGAGTGCTTCTGCTGCTGCTTTGAAGACTTCTTAATATTTGAAGAAATGATTCTTTATCAGTGTTGGTGAGTAACTAGTTACATGTAAGGGAATTACCTAATTTAATTACAAAATAAATGTAACTAATGCATTACAGTATACTAAGAAATCTTTTTTAACTTAATTACATTTACTAATGTTAATGTTAACATTTACATCTCATGTTTTTCACACACATTTTAAATATATATCTTGTAATCCATAACCTTTAACATTTCAGAAGCAACTTTCCCTACACTGTTCTTTAAACAGCTCCTAATGGTCTCCTAATTTCACAGTAAAGGCATAGTTGTCACATGGGTTCTGTCGTATGTACTCATGATCTGTGATTGCACTACGTACTGTGAAATGCGCCATAACAAAATACTCAGCAATAATTTATCAATAGAAAAAAAACATTATACACACATAATACTTATGTCATGTTCAGCCGTCCTTTCTTTGGATGTGACGAAACGTTGCTGACATAAGCATTGCAACCTTGACGAGACCAGACAAGCTTGATTTTAGTTCTTGCTTTTAGCACTGTTTGATGTGGATCTGTCTTGCTCGCCATGTGGGACAAATGTCAGGCTACAGCAACAAAGAATTTCATACAACACACTGGAACTGGAGTTTTACAACGGTGATGCATTCAAAAGAAATGTACTAAACAAAAAATCTGATCTGATTGATCAGGCCAAATTATAATTATAATAATTATCACATCAACTAAACAAATGAATCATTGACATCAGTAAATAACTGAGTGTATTTAAATCAATAAAACCTTTACAACAATATAATTGCTTAAAAATATATAACCATCATCTGTTTGATGTCCCATTTATTTTAATTGATTATCCTTAGTAATACACCAAGTTTGTCTGATAGTCATTTTCATTTTATGGCTAATATATGTTAAATTTGTAAATAATGTAAATAATAATAATAATAAGTAAATAATGAAACATTAATAAATGTAAAGAAAAAAAATAAACTAAAATCATATGCTACAAAATTAGTCATCACAGAATATTTATATGGAGATTCTCTAAAAATTACCTTTAACAGTGTTTAATGAGCATTTACAGATTTTTAAAGATTTAATTAATTAAATACCCAATATCAACATGGTTTCAATGTTTTATGGTTTCATTTCATATGCGTAATGGGTGGTCCTAAGCTAAATTTCAACTGTCTCAGGGATGAATACTTATGCAATGGAATCATTTTATTTATTTATATATGAAGAGTTTCGTTGCAAAACGAGATATATCCATTTTGAGAAATGTTGGTTATTTGACATTATTATTTAAGAC
>JAUCMS010000002.1:4030093-4050531 GCA_032357445.1 Enteromius radiatus
TCATTAGTTTGTCTTGAAATAAAACCACTGGTAAAATGTATTAATGTAATAAATGGTGTGATTTCATTATAATGGCCATTTTGATGCATTCTGAGACCTACAGTTATTACATAGACCTACATATTAATAGTATCTTGATTACAGTTTACAGATAGTGAATGAAATGTCATGATTGAATGGTTTGCAGAGGCATTTAACATGGTTTGCAGTGCGATTTGCCATATTTTAGGCTTTACTGTGATCACGAATGAGTATTTTCCTTTGGATTGTGCTGAGCGTGTGTTTGTGTGCGTGCTCTAATCGTGTGTTTAAGGCTGTGGGAGGAAAGCAGAATGAATTGTCAGTTTTATGTAATATTCAGAAAGAGACAAGACTCCCATAGTCATGTCGTTAGATTTTGCCAACATCCTACAAGTGCAGCAAAAATTCTTTAAATGGAGACAGTCTCGTTTCTCTAACTTGTGAAAACAAATATCCCTTCAAATCACATCATAAGAGTAAAAAACAATACAATGTTTACAGGAGAAACAGGTTTAAAAAAGTATGGTATAATAAAACAAAATTAATATATTATTTGAATAATTAAATGAATGTCATTTAATAAATGTAAATAAGTAAATAGTAAATAAGATAACAAACAGCACTGTTGTCTTGATTCTTCATTGTTAAGCCTGAAAATAACCTGGGAATTTTGTATTCTAACTTTTGTTTTGTTTTGTTTAGTTTTTTCATTTTATAACATCCCACCCAACCCAATTATCCAAAGCGAAAACAGAAGGAAATAAGGTTCACACAAAGTTTAACTACATAATTAATATGGGAAATTAATAAATAAAAAAAAAAGAAAAGAAAAGGATTAAAAAAAACAAAAGTAATACAAATAAAAAAAATATATATGTCTTCCCTCATTCTACTAATAGTAATTCTACTTCTACTTCTAGTAACTTTAATATTTTTTTCTTAAATAGCTTAATGTATTTTAAATTTTGGGGGGTTTTTTGGTTGTTTTTTTACGTTCAAGTGGAATATCAATAGTATAAAATACTAATCTGTCAGTGAGCATCATATTGGTCACAATGGTATTCCATTGATCATTTACTGAACGTCTGTTCATTCCAAATATAGTCACATGACACTTAACGAGGAATCCACCACAGTCTCAGAACAAAAAAACTGGAACAGTTTGTGAAATGCATTGGTCAAAACATAGGAACTCTGAAGAAAGAGGCGGACTGTCCTTTGTAGGGCTTGTATAGACAGGCAGCATATGTTTGTCTGTGGGTGTGTGTGTGTTTCTGGTATTGTCTGTGTCATTCCCAGCATTCCTGCTCATGGCCAAGTCTTTTCTTAGCTGTCTGTTCCAAACGAACGGCTCTGCTAATGCCACACACCTGTTCCACTGTCACCAGCACCACCCTGGAGGACACACAGAGGACACACACACACACACACACACACACACCTCTAGTGTCTTCTAGTTGACTGCATGAGTGTCTAACAGCAATGATCGGTTTGTGAGGAGTTGAATGTGTCATCAGATTGATTTAACAATCGGTTATTTAGGATGTTTTAATGTTCTCATGTAATTGAAATCATGCGATCTCTACCCACAGATCATTCAGAAACCAAGCCATGACCTAAAACAGCAGCTGGCAAACTACTCCAAGCGTGTTGCTGGTTCAGTGACAGAGCTCATACAGGCTGCCGAGGCCATGAAAGGTACGACTTCACCCTGTGTGTGTGTGTGTGTGTGTGTGTGTCATGTTTCTCAGAACACACGCTCTGCTCTGGCCATCCAGCATTCAGTGGATTATCTTCTGGCTGCAGGGCTCTAGATCTAGGGCTTCTCTTGTACTTCTTGCCCTCTTGTCCTCTCCATCAGCTCAGGTCAAGTATCCCCTTCCAGTTCTGCTTCATGAGCGGGGAATCCAAGCAGGATTTATCAGAATAATCCCTGCCAACCCATCACTGAAAGTGATCTGAGAGCTCGGGGTGATAATACCCAGACCCTCATTTAACACATGATGAGAGACAAGGAGAATCTCAGAGAGAGAGTGTGTTTGGGTGTTTGTGTGAGAGAGAGAGGAGTTAAAGAAAGTAGATGATTCATACTATATGTGCCAATTGTGTAAAAGAAAAAAAAAAAGTATTATAAAATTTAGGTCTTTCTACCCATCTAGTTTTTATGAGTAAAAAAATAGATTTTTTATTGTACTGTTGAACAATTAATCGTGGTTAATTGCATCCGAAATAAAAGCTGTGTGTGAACTGTATATATTTCATATACTGTATATAAATACAGTACACTCACATGCAGTACATATTTTTTTAATAATTTACTAATTTGTAAATACATGTATATTCTTATTTTTTTATGTTTAATATATAAACATAAATTTTTCTGAAATGTATACATGCATGTGTGTGTATTTATATATACATAATATACACAGCATACACACATATATTATGCAACCCAATCTTTTATTATATAAAATATCAAATAAAATGCAGCTGTTGTGAACATGAGACTTTTTTCTGTAGTGTATATGCTTTCTAATATACTAATATTGCTGTATAATATTTGTTGTCGAATATTTTCCTTAAATCAGCAAACCACCCTGCGCCAATTTATTTTTTATTTCAAAAAGGAAAGGAAAACTTGTAAAATATTGTAGAATATGTTGTAAAATTCACACACCAGTCAGAACCACAGATCGAAAATCCAAAGATTGTAGAAAGTGTTTAAATCAGAGGAGAAGAATGAAGGAAGATTAAGATATAGCTGTATTTTTCATTACAGGTACACAGCACAATCTTACACATGAGTTTGATTGGTTACGATGTTTTCTTTAGGTACAGAGTGGGTGGATCCTGAGGACCCGACCGTCATCGCTGAAAATGAGCTGCTGGGAGCCGCAGCTGCCATTGAAGCTGCCGCCAAGAAACTAGAGCAGCTCAAACCCCGAGCCAAGCCCAAGGTGAGGAAACATTTACCCACATCCCTCAGTAGCAGCTTAACTGACACGCTATACTACTTGACATTTTACGTTCCGCTTGGAAAATCCCAATCAGTGCTCATATAATCTGAAGCTAACGTTCCTGATTTTTTTGTCACATTTGTGTAACTATTCCCGTTTGCATTGCCAGTTTGGATTTGGATTTAAGGTAACACAAATGATATGAATTATGAACGTAGCATGAATTGACCTCCATCGTCACCTTCATCTATAATGGAATGAAAAGCCATTGTGGCGATGTGTTCATACGCATGCAAAAAAACCTCACAATCAGTCACAATGTTCAGGCAGTGGTGGAAATGAATGTTTGCTCTGTTCTGATCAACAGGAAGCTGATGAGAGTCTAAACTTTGAGGAACAGATTCTGGAAGCAGCCAAATCCATCGCTGCAGCCACAAGCGCTCTGGTCAAAGCTGCATCTGCTGCTCAGAGAGAGCTGGTGGCTCAAGGGAAGGTATGAACGTACTACAGAATGTCCAGAAATGATGTGCTTTGTTCAGCCTTGCTCAGTCGGTAATGTATTCCCCTCTCTCTGTCAGGTCGGGGCGATCCCAGCAAATGCGGTGGACGATGGACAGTGGTCACAGGGTCTTATTTCTGCTGTAGGTCACTACCACAAGTAGAGCTAAAAGAGCTTTTGAGCTTAAAGTGTAGTTCACTCAAAAATGAAAATTCTGTCATTATTTAACCGTATCATACTCTTATATCATTATAAACATAAAAAATGAAGATATTTTGATGAATGTTTAAATTATTTTTGTCCAAAGTCAGTGAAGTCCAAAACATCTTTGGTCTTTATTGACTTTTGATATGCGGACATGAAAGCCCTAAGATGTTTTCAGAATATGTTCTGCACAAGAAAGTGAATCATACAGGTTTGAGGAAAGTTGATGATGACAGAATGTGAACAAGCACTTTAACTTTTTCTCAGTTTCTTTTAATATATGCAGAGATTTCAGATACATGAAGTAGTTTTTGATGAGGTGGATGTTTAACATATTTTGTCCATTCATTTATTGACTCTAGGCGCGTATGGTGGCTGCAGCTACGAACAACCTGTGCGAAGCAGCTAACTCTGCGGTTCAGGGTCATGCTAGTGAGGAGAAACTCATTTCTTCGGCCAAACAGGTGGCAGCATCCACTGCTCAGCTGCTGGTGGCCTGTAAGGTCAAGGCTGACCAGGACTCCCAGACCATGAAGAGACTGCAGGTCAGTGAGTGTGTGTGTGTGTGTGACTTACATGTTTTGATAGTCTCTTGTATTAGGTAAAAACATACGTATAATAGTAATAGTGGATGTCAGATTGATCCTAATCAGAATTTATAAAAAAAAAAAAAGAACAAATCAAATAAAAACTTTTTAGTATAAGCATATATTTTAAAACTCTTGTTGGTTAGCACAGAAACATTTTAAGGATTTTTTTCCCACTCAAACAGTATGCCATGGTGCTATTATAAAAAAATGGTTCATTATTCTGCTGGAAGCAGCCATCAGAAGATAGGTTCACTGTAGCTATTAAGGGACCGACATGGTCAGCAACAATATTCAAGTAGGCTGTGGTGTTTAAACAATGCCTAAGTGTGCCAAGAAAATATCCCCCACACCATTACACCACCAACCTGAACTGTTGAGACAAGGCAGGATGGATCCATGCTTTTATATTCTTTACGCCAAATTATGCCCCTACCATATCTGAAAGTCACAGCAGAAATTGAGATGCATAATAAATGGGCATAGTATACACACATATATTATGATTTTTAATTGTGATTAATCACATGACTATCATGAGTTAACTCGCGATTGATTGCAATTTAATTACACATTTTTATCCGTTCAAAATGTACCTTAAATTAATAATTTTCAAGTTTTAATACTCTAGTTGACATGAGTATGGACAGATATGGATGCTTTATGCAATATGTTTATTGTTAATATAGAGCATGAAGATTAGACATGTTTTAAAGATCATAGATGTTTTTCAAAGAACTTGTTCATGTCTATTACACAAATAAAAATAGAACATAGTGTGGCGCCTGTAGCCGACGCGTAGCACTGTTGCGTACTTTGGGCGTTGCGAGTTCGCGTCCCGGCTTGCAGACCTTTTCCGATCCCATTCCCCCTCTCTCTCTCCCAATTCACTTCCTGTGAAGATTGATCTGTCCTGTAATAATTAAAGGCAAAAACGCCAAAAAAAATTATAAATAAAATAAAAATAGAACAAAGAAATACCAGGCTTCCATTACTTTATTTGCATTGAGACTTATTGAGACAAACCTGTTTACATTTTTACACTAAGGGGACAGCTCACTTCTTCTGAACATGCAAAACATGTTTTTTTTTACATTTATTATCATTATGTTTGTTTGGCTCTCAGTGCACAAATAGACTATTTTCATACAGCTAAATTCTCAATACAATGTTTCTTCATCGGTATATATTCTACCTTTCAAGATGTTAATCTGCACAAAAATCCTGATTAATAATCGAGCCATCATCTCAAATAGCCCACACATAAGATAAAGTAAAATGCTGTGCTGGGATTTCAGCTATGATTTTAAAATTATAATCAAAATTAAAGACGCAACATAATATCGATTTTAAAGCAGCACTATGTGACTTTTGACACAGGTATATGTTGCTCCACAGTGGTGACGACCCAACCAGTCCACAATAGTCCAAAAATAATCACTTATTAATAATGTACCGTAGTGATTCGGGATGAGACAAAAACGCGGTCTGATTAATGATTTCATGATGTACATTATATACCTTTTGCAAATTCTGAACACAAAGTTACATGCTTTTTCAGCCACTCTCTGAGCAGAGCAGACGCAAAGAGAGAGAGACCCTAAACATCCTAAAATGAGCAAAAAACCTTTTCCTCTTGCAGTGGTCTGACACAAATAAACAATAAGAATTTAGTTGTTGTATGTCCGCCTTTCAACAAAGCCTTTAAATATTCAGTGACACAGTGAAACCCACTGCACCCCTCCTGCCTCCAGAGACAGCTGTCATCCTGCACAGGGTGAAGGCTGAGGTTTAAATTTAAAACCTAATAACTCTGAGATAACCACTTTATCTTTCAGTCACGATTGGCACCATATTGAACATAAAAACTGCTTCTGAGCAAATCAGTACATGATTAGTAAGCTGATGCTACGTGCTACTATTTTGTCATGCAGTGACATTCAGACATACTATATATATATATATATATATAGTATCCAATGCTGTTTTCCATTTTGCAGTCTCCTGGTCCTAGAGGAGTCTCTGGCAAAGCCCCATGTTTAGTTTAGCTGTGTTTTAGCCTTGCAGCCTGTGAGATGAATGTAATGCTGGAGCAGGAATAGATGCAGTTCCATCATCTTGTCTTACACACTCCAGCTGTCTGATGCGTAATGTGCACTGATGAGTGCTTGTGATAACAGCAGTGCTGATGAGGCACTGTGGAGAGCCGCTAGCAGTCTTCTGAATTTTATATGGTCCTTAGTCTCACGAATGCAGTACATGAATTACATTTATTATTAAATTAATTACTTGTGCGTGTACATTTCTGTTTGTTAAACTTTGAGACATAATAATAACAATAATAACAAAATTCTGATAAGCAAGATATTGAACATAGTTTGATCATTTGTCACATTCTGTTAGAAACACTAATTTACTGTTAATATGATTGCAGTTTAATAGTTATAGCTAGTGATGAACAGATCGAGAAATTTGTAAAATATGGAATGCTGTCATTAATACAGATAGTGTCATAGTTATTTTAAAATTATTAGTATGTACCCACTCATTCCTTTGCTACCACCTAAATTACTCTGACCAGTCATACTGACTTCAAACCAATCACGTTTTACAGTCAGAGCAGCAGATGACTGATCTTTTGATGTACGAGTTAAAGGCACCCTCAGAAGATTAAACCCACTCTGTGTCTGTCTGCCTTTCTCTGTAACATAAAGTCATAGTTGGTCAGTTTTTCCAGATATAGCACATCTGTTTATACTTCCCCTTCTGTATCATTCCACTTCTGCCATCTGTCCATGAGAAAAGTCTTCTTATCTGCACACAAAAACATGTAGCACAAGCAGTATTTGGTTACAAGATGTGAACCGAACTTCCTCAATAGAGCTGTGCTCAGTAATGTAAAATGTCTTCTGTGGCAGCAGTGCAGAATGTTTTGACTATGCTAGTTTGTGTATAAATTGCAGGCCAGACCTTCCTCTTACAGAAATAAATCTCACTCTTGGCGGCTGAACACACTCAACCCTAAATCACACCTTTAGGCCTGCACAATGCCTCAAAAGGCATAAAAAAGAAAAAAAATATTCCTGGAACGTTTGACAGAGGATCGCCGGAGATGTGTTTGGTTCACTCTGCTCTCTCCACAGCTGCATTTCCTTATAAAGCTGTCCCTAGAATCCAGACACAAGCAGAACCTTCCTTCAAACATCTTGACTTCAAACCTCTATTGTGTTAAATTTTACTTTACTGGGTTCACACGTAGCTGTCATAATTTTTTTGATAATGTCCATGTTGTTTATAAGTGTTTGCATCTATGTTTTTAAAAAGGCTCATTTGTAATATATTCCCAGTAGTGTCAAGGTTCCACAGGTTTGCCCTGCCACAAAATAAAGTAGTTGTTCTTCTAGCTGCTACTTAGTGTTTGTTTTTGTAGAGTACTTGTAGCCAAAATGTATAGTTGTACATAAAGGTTTAATTCTTGCCACAAATAAAAGTGGGTGTGTTCTTATAGTTGTACTTCTAGCTAAAACTTAAAGTTGTTGTTGTAGTTGTAGCTGGTTGTATTTATAGTGTTTTTGTAGCCACACATTTGTTGCAACAAATTACAGTTGCGTTTGTAATGTACTTGTAGCCACAAATTAACCGTACTTGTCTGTAATGTACTTGTAGCCACAAAATTAAAGTTGTGTTTATAGTGTACTTGTAGCCACAATTTAAAGATTTTGTATTTGTAGTGTACTTGCAGGCAAAAAAGTAATGTACTTGTAGCCACAAATTAACCGTACTTGTCTGTAATGTACTTGTAGCCACAAAATTAAAGTTATGTTTATAGTGTACTTGTAGCCACAATTTAAAGATTTTGTATTTGTAGTGTACTTGCAGGCAAAAAACGAATGTACTTGTAGCCACAAATTAACCGTACTTGTCTGTAATGTACTTGTAGCCACAAAATTATAGTTGCATTTGTCATGTACTTGTAGCCACAAATTAAAAATGTTGTACTGGTAGTGTACTTGCAGACAAAAATTAAAATAGTTGTATTTATAGTGTACTTGTAGCCACATATTAAAATAGTTGTAACCACAAATTTAAGTAGTTTTATTTGTACTGTAATTGTAGCCACAAAATTAAAATAGTTGTATTTGTAATGTACTTGTAGCCACAAATAAAAATAGTCACAGACACAAATTAAAGTTATTGTGTTGTGTAATTGTAGCCACAAATGTATAGTTGCATTTGTAATGTACTTGTAGCCACAAAATTAAAGTTGTGTTTATAGTGTACTTGAAGCCACAATTTAAAGATTTTGTATTTGTAGTGTACTTGCAGGCAAAAACGAATGTACTTGTAGCCACAAATTAAAGTTGTTGTATCTGTAATGTACTTGTAGCCACAAAATTATAGTTGCATTTGTAGTGTAGTTGTAGCCACAAATTAATGATTTTGTACTGGTAGTGTAATTGCAGACAAAAATTAAAATAGTTGTATTTATAGTGTACTTGTAGCCACATTAAAATAGTTGTAACCACAAATTTAAGTAGTTTTATTTGTACTGTAATTGTAGCCACAAAATTAAAATAGTTGTATTTGTAATGTACTTGTAGCCACAAATAAAAATAGTCACAGACACAAATTAAAGTTATTGTATCTGTAATGTACTTGTAGCCACAAAATTATAGTTGCATTTGTAGTGTACTTGTAGCCACAATTTTATAGATTTTGTACTGGTAGTGTACTTGCAGACGAAAATTAAAATAGTTGTATTTATAGTGTACTTGTAGCCACATATTAAAATTTCAAGGTAAGAATACAGTGCATGTGTAAATGCACCATGATCAACAACAAGACAATAAAAGCAATAAAAGAATACTTTAATACTAGGAACCAGCATTGTGACCTTGGCATTACTGCAGTATCTCATATATAATCAGTGACGGTCATCTTTAGGTATTTCAGAGTAATTTTGATGAGATTCAGTGTCTCAGCCTGCCTACAGCACAGAACTTGTGAGCTGATATTGGGTTTTGTTGAATGCTGTGTAAAGTACTCTGACATGTTGTTGTTTTTTTCTTTAGGCTGCAGGTAATGCCGTCAAGAGGGCATCGGATAACCTGGTGAAGGCAGCACAGAAGGCTGTGTTTGAGGCCCAGGATGATCAGGCTGTGATGGTGAAGAGCAAGATGGTGGGCGGTATTGCTCAGGTAAAGAGAATATCAGTTACAAGTCAAACACTTTTTTTTTTTATGTGTTTATTAAACATTGCAGCTCAACAAATGAAAAATCTCTTATATGCACTACTTATATGTATTACTTTTACTGTGCATTTTGAAGCATTTAGTTTACATCTGTCTTTTTTCTTTATAAATTGTAGAGGTTTTACATCTAGATCTTGCATGATTTGTGGATTTTCATCTGTATGTGTGTGTGTCCTCAGATCATCGCTGCTCAGGAAGAGATGCTCAGGAAGGAGAGAGAGCTGGAGGAAGCCAGGAAGAAGCTGGCCATGATCCGACAGCAACAGTACAAGTTCCTGCCGTCAGAGCTCAGAGAGGATGGACAGGAACAGTGAGCCGCATCAGAGACTAATCAATGACATTGAGAGCTTGAGAAAAGTAATTAATGATATGCAATGAGTAAAAAGTGAACTATGTATCAGGATGTCTATTTTAAAAGTCTTTTGTTTATTTCTGTCACTTCTTTTTTGAGAATTGCCATGCCAGCTTTATTGTTTAGTTGTATTTGGATAACATGCAGCATATACAAATCCTTTTTAATTTCTTCAAATAGATCTATATTATTTTTCTTCAGTGCTAGATGGATTAGATGAGCAGTGTGTGTGTGTTTTGAAAGCTCGTGATCATGGCAGGGGCCAAACAGTGTTTGTAAGCTTTTCAAGACAACATTTGTACTTTTTCAATTTTTCCTCTTTTTTTTTTTTTTCATGGCAATTTGGACCAGCGGTGCAATGATTAACTTTGCGTTGAAACAATTCAGAGAAAACATATCATTTTCTAAATAAAAGAGTAAATAAGCTTTGAAATGTTACAAATAGTATCTCCTGTTAACGTTTTTGCAGTGTCAGTGTTTCTATCAAAATGATATCTTTTATAATGCATAAAAGCCATATTTCCATTTTTGCTTTTGTAATGCGTTTTGTTTTTTGTTCTTTTCTTGCTATTTACTGTTGTAAGTTACTGATGTATGCCCATATAGATGTAGACAAGACAATATTAGATTAAAAGAGATTTGTAACAAGAATTGGTTAATTACAATGGTTGTTTATCAAATAATAATCAGAGTTATTGTAAAGAACTGTTTTTAAGAAATGATAAAGACTGTTATTAATTAAGATGAAATACATATAACAGTTTAAGTGTTCACCAATACTGCCTTTCCTGTTACATTCAGTATATTCTGAATCTTGCCTGCCTTTATATTTTATAATTGTGTATTTATCTGTTACCTAAAATAAGCAGACACGATTAGTCAATGTGTTTAACTAAACACTCATAAATTCACTGTTATGCAAATATCTCCTGTTGCATTTGTGTGTGTGTGTGTGTGTTTTACAAATATGCTTGAAGGGCTTGACGTTTACTTGCTTAGGCTACTAATAACACAGTTCATTTTATGAACATTTTGTCATACTTCAACTATCCATACTTCAGATATCAAGGTGAATAATTATAATAATAATATCCTTCTAACACCTGCAGGGATTCGTATTTAATCTAGACTTGAAGTGAGAGAGTATCTAAATTCTAAATATTGCCAGGAAGGTTATTCCAAAGTTCAGGAGCCATGTATGAAAGTATCTATGTCCTTCTGTGGTGCTATTCTAAAATTCAACTGATATGATTCGAATTTCTATAGGAGCTGTTGTGTTTGGAGCACATGCAGCTTGTTTATGGAGACTGTGGGACATCCAGCCTGCACTATACATTGCAAAAATTCAGCCTTCCAGTGATAACGCGTGAACTAACTTTCTCTATCAGGGACATATTTCAGTAGTAGAATACTTTTTACAAAATTGGAAAAGTGGTTTTAAACAAATTTGGTTCATCGTCTGATTTCTAAGCTTCCTTTTTTATCAAGAATTTCTCTTTTGAAAGCTGATCTATTTTTTGTTTTTTTTTTAAATGTTATATATTATATTTCTGATTTTATATCAAAATACAGTACTGAGACTTCCCTTAAAATTACAGTATGACTTGATGCTTGCTACTTGGTGCCATTTTGATTCTCTTTGATCTTACGGCAGCATTTGGCACAATTGATCACTGTATTATTTTAACCTGATTAAGACAATGATGCCTTCATTTAAGAAATATTGCAAAAATAAAAGTTCCTTTTGCTTGCTGATTTGAAACACTGACTGGATTATTTTAACTCTCTGTACCTGGGGTACTCTGCCATTCTGCCAAGTTGCTCTTCAACTTAGCCGCTAGGCTTCTGACAGGGACCAAGAAGCAGGTCAGTGTTAGCCTACGTTAGCCTTGATGCAGTAGCTAACAGTCAACTTCAGAGTTCAGTTAAAGGATTTATTGTATGTTTTCAAAGTTAAGCACCTGAATACATTTCAGATATGATTCAATTTCACTCTACAACTCGGCCATTAATGTGTTCATCAAAATTACTGTTAAAGGGGACTGTGTTTCTTCTTTTGCAGCATGTTGTCTTGGAATATCCTGCCCCTGTGGCATTGACTTGCCCAAGCATTATTTTGGTTGTCTTGAGTTTTAAACATTTATATACTAAATGTTTTTTTTTTGTCTTCTTGCTCTTGTAAATGTTTTTATTGGAAAGTACTTTGACCAGCCTAATTTTCTTTTTAAATGTGCTACACAAATAAACAAACAAACATAATACTGACTGTCATCAGCATAAAAATGAAAGCCTTGTTTCCTGTTAACATTGCATAAAGAGAGCATAAACAATGAATACAAGAGGACCTAAGTCTGAGCCTTGTGGTACCCCATATACTTGTGTTATGTTTGATAATTATCATCGTTTTGATCACAGAGACCGTCTCTGCATTTAATAAATAAATAAATAGTTAATCTGGTCATTATACATTACCATCACTCTGTCATCACTCAAGATGAAGTCATCGTCCAGACATTGAAAGTGGTTTTTGAGAACAACGCCATCAGAATATTATACACAATATTATAAAAAAATCATGATGAAATGTAAGTTAAAGGTATTCGATAGACATACTGTTTAATTACACTAGTACTTGAATAATCCTGACCTCAGATCTTTGTAAGTACAACTGGAGAATGAGAATTCAGAGCCTCCCAAACATGGACAAAATCACAGGGTCAAATGCTGAGCCCATTCAGCAGGACGAATCAGAGCAGGGGGACGTCACTCTCCCAGAGACTTTAGAGAAGTTTCCAAAAAAGCCCAGCGTTTCTCTGTAGAGGATTCCAGCCGCCTCTCTGCTGTGCACTCAGCTTCGTCCGTCTCAGCCTCCGCTCTCGGAACAAGTTCTCCTCTTTCTCCTCGGGCTGCTAGCAGAAACCCAAGAAATCAACAATGGAGGCCATCAAGAAGAAAATGCAGATGCTGAAGCTAGACAAGGAGAATGCCATAGATCGCGCAGAACAGGCAGAGATAGACAAGAAAGGTGCAGAGGACAAATGTAAACAGGTAAATAGACTGAATTTGGTCTTGTTCTGTAGGTCCAATTGAACTGACTAATTGAAGTCTCTGTTAAACTGGGAAAACCGGACTAGAAAGTGCATGAGGAAAAATGTCTAAGCAGTGATTAAATAAAGGTAAAATTGTAGAATTTGAGCTTTCCTGTATATGTAGTGTGTGAATTATCAGTAATTGTCTGCTCAGTGTCTTCAACTCCAAAAACTGATGATCAATCCCAGTTCATGGTCCAGCATCTCTAATGGGTTGAGCTATGTTTAGTCTTGTTCCTTAAGACCCATCAATCAGGACTAAGTGAAATGGCCGAAGCCAAATATAGTGGTGTAAATATGTTATACTCTTGTCATCCTCAATAATTAATAGGCAATATCAGTTCGTCTTCATTGAGGACACTGTCGCTCTCCATAATAGAAGTGCAATAGAAGCACATGATTTAATGCACAAGACTGTTCTGACTGTCCCAAGGACTTTGTTATTGGACCTCTGTCAGTCACCACACATGCTGTCCTTGATCTTTTTTTGTCCCGCTCCACCTTCATGGAATCGTTCAGTATAATAGGATCAAGGCTTTGTACCATCTGGAGCCACCAGGCTGCATTCGACGCCGAAGCTGCAATGCTTCTCATAACTGCCCCCAACAGAATAAAGGGAAGGCATCCGTCATGAGCGCACTTGTCCTGTCATTCACTGTCGTTATTTTGCACTTCTCAATTTATGAGCTGACCAAAGTGGGCTCTATTTTTTAGCCGGCATTATCTTGTTTCCATAAGCAGAAGCCGACTGTCCTGCTGGCTCACAATAAATAGATGCTGGTTTATGACACTAAGCTATGTGCGGTGGTTTATTTGTCGTGTGTTAAATGGGTGGGTGGGGGTCACCAGCAGCTGCTGCAACCTTCTGCTTAAACATAACTTAATTGCCTCCTAATGGCCCCCCTCCAAACAGCCCACCTAAACGAGACAGTCATTTATGAGCTGGGATTTACACATCATCATTTATCATCAGTGTAGGAATCTTACTTCACAAGTAAAACAAACATTTTGCCTTTCTTCTGTACAAGCACTTAAATCAAGCATTGAGATCCAAACTGTTACCTATATCCTTAGTGGCATCCTTTGACTGTATTTTCGGTGCGTAAGATGTGTGTTTTTGTGTGTAGCTGGAAGAGGAGCTCTTGGGCCTGCAGAAGAAGCTGAAGGGTGTGGAGGACGAGCTGGACAAGTACTCTGAATCACTGAAGGATGCTCAGGAGAAACTCGAGCAGGCCGAGAAGAAGGCCACAGATGTGAGTGACGCACAAATCTATAAAGATTTAACACATCTCTCAGTTATACCTTGTTTCATATGTTATATTTCCACAAGGTTTCTCTTTTTTTTTTTGAAAGACAAATTAAAATATTTTGGATTAAACTAGTGACGGTAAAAACATCTATTAAAGGTTTACATTTTTAAATACAAGCAATCCTTTTATGCTTTGCATTACCACTTTTTTCAGCTTTGACAAGAAAAGTAGAAAAGATTTCTAGTCATTAAAAGAAAAAAATGTATTAAAAATTGTTCTTTTCATTTGAAAAATGAGGCCTATTTTAGGGCCATCACTACCAGATCAGATATACATGTTAATAATAATAACTCATGCATGCATGCAAACACACATATGACAATGTTTAGCATTAGAATCGCGAATTGGGAGCAACAAATGTGTTCAAATATAACATCTTGATTAAAAAGTCAGACGTGTTCAGGAGCTAGAGCAATCTGCACGGTTAGCATGCGTCCTCCTGTGGTCAGTATGAGATGTGAAGCGGTGGAGAGATCAGGCCGTTAATCTTGAGAGTGGCCCGCGCTGACTGGGCCTGTCCTGTCGACAGCTGCTCTTTTGCTCGGGTGCCAAACCCACCCACAGTATCAGATTCTGTAAACACTTCATAAACACTGTCAGCACCTCACAGCGTCCCACCACTTCATCAGAGACTCTGATTTTCTACTTGATTCTTTCTGTTTCATACAGTACTTGTCATGTTTTCTGGGTTTAACGCAGTGGTTCTCAATTCCAGTCCTGGGGACCCCCTGCTCTGCACATTTTGCATGTCTCTCTTCTTTAACACACCTGAATGTGATTATCAGATCATTAGTTCAGTTCATGGATCCCTCTCCTAACGAGTTGATGATTTCAATCAGGTGTGTGAAATAAGGGAGACATGCAAAATGTGCAGAGCAGGGGGTCCCCAGGACTGGAATTGAGAACCACTGGTTTAACGTGACCTTTGACCTTTCCACACTCACTCTGTTAATTCACATAATTCTTAATATCCAATACTTTTCACTAATGACAAAAATACAAGCATGATATACTTTATATAATACAATATAAGTACAAAAAATGTATTTTGGGGAATGTTACCGAAATATATCTTTTTGGATACCTATTACCATGGTAGTGCCATGGTATACTTTTCCACAGTATCATATAGTACCATATCATACTATCATAACTGAGAGGAATATTGTAAAGTCTACAGTGTTAAATATTTTTGCAGTTCAGATCCGATAAATAGCTCACAAAAAACACCAGTTACATAAAAACCTTGAGCCCGTACGCCTCTAGCATTACAATAAATAAATACGATTCAGCCAGAGTAGAAATGTTTTAATCTAGAAACTTCTGTAGTTGCTTTGCTTCCAGTTCTTACACTGATATACGAGGCTCATTGACTGTGCTTCACTCGCTGTGTGTGTGTGTGTGTGTGTGTGTGCTGTGCTGTATTTACACCATTCATGTGTGGCCAAAAAAGGAAAAACATCAGAGGAATGCAGTCATTTGTTTATAGTGAAGTGATGTCATGATTTCCAGAGCTTCTGCTCAGAGTTTCATTGAATGAACTGGTCTAAGGACATATTAAACATCAAATATTTGTAATATTTCACGATGAATGTTTCCCCCCACAATAGAAGTTCAGAGCTCATAAAACTAAATATTTAAAATGCTATTCTAACAGGGCATATTTTTTTAGATACAGAATAATAATATAATAATAATAATAATGTGTGTGTGTGTATATATATATATATTTGATTATAATTTCCGAATTTATTGGCCATCCTTAAAACCCCTGCCTCTTTTCCTTTGCATATGATTTCTTACATTTGTATTAATTTTCTAAGCAAGAAGAATAAAAACACGCGAACGAACTTTAGCCCTGCTTCTGTGCTCCTCTTTGCCGAGCGCAGGATCACCTGACAGGTGCGCTGCGCCATCTGTTGCTCAGGCGAGCATCAGCTTTAGCTCAGCCCCACGGATACGTGCTTCGTCCGCGGTAAGAACAGAGCGCTCGCCGGCGGTCCACGCTACACCTTTCTGCGGGAATTCTACTTCTTTAGAAGAAACTAATATGTTTAACCGGAACAGTATCTGATAAAGGCAAGATCACTGGGATATAGCGATATCGCTTCTGCGTTGTCGTTTCGCGTTTGTCATTGTTAATACCGGACTCGGGATCCAGAGAGAATGGCCTCGTTAACGTCCATAGAAGCGGTGAAGAGGAAAATCCAGAGCCTGCAGCAGCAGGCGGACGACGCGGAGGACCGAGCAGAAGAGCTGCAGAGGGAGGTGGACCTGGAACGGCAGGCCAGGGAGAGAGTGAGTGACCTCACAAACATTCAGATACGAGGCTCGTATTCAGCCTGGATGCGGATTCTGGCCTGCACCACTCTGTTACAGCGATGTTTTCTTACACTGTTCACCTCTTAACTTCAAAGACATCCTATACCAGTGTCTATTTATTCCAAACCAACCAGGCAGTCAGTTGTTTGTAGAAAAGGGACCTATTGTAGGCCATATGTAATGTCCTGGATGACTACAGTACAGTAACTTTATTCATGGGTCATATATATTATGCCAAATGTGATATAAGTAGCACGGGCGAAATTTTGGAACAGTAGCCAACAATACATTGTATGGGTCAAAATGATCCAAAAGTATTTAGTAAAGATGATGTTCCATAAAGATATTTTTTTCCTACCGTAAATATATCAAAACTAAATTTTTGTTTAGTAACATGCACTGCTTAGTTTCAAGGTTTTTCTCAATATATATATATTTTTTTTCCATCCTCAGATTCCATTTTTTCAAGTAGTTGTATTTCGGCTAAATATTGTCCTATCTTAATAATTCAATGAAAAACATATTTATTCTGTAAATGGAAATGACCCTCGTGACTGGTTTTGTGGTCTAGAGTTTACAAATGTAAAAGTGGTGTTCCTCGTGTTTGCCATCTGTTGTGCAGTTTTGTAGTGAGTGCTCTGACTTAAAATAAATCCAAACATTAAGTTCTCTTCAAAAACACATTATTCAAACATCATTATCAGTTTAGGGTGAAACACTTTTGAGGTGTGGTCTACAGTGGAGCACAGCAGCGAGCGAGAGCTCCTGACCTGTCAGATGAACTTGAGCTAATGCGCTGGACGTGAGAAGAGGATTAGTGTTTTTATTTAGAGGGCGGGTGATGTTGATGACTTAAAGCATTTCTTTCTTGAAAATCAAGTTCTTTCTCTGACATGGACCAGTAAATATGTGATGGAAATGTTGAATTAAACAGGTGGTTAGTCCTGAATGCAGACATCCATCAGCCCACGGGCCCAGACCAAATGAATCATTTTGTGTGCTTGTCCTGTTGGTAGTTTACATAAAGATAAACATAAGCTTGGAGGAAAGTTTAGTGTGTTGTCCAACCCCTCAAGTACATTTGAACTCCCGTATGCACCTGCCTTACTCTGGGAATTTTTTTCCATTAAAAATGAACACAAATAAATAGCTGAACAGGAACAAAACCTGTCTTCTTGCTGTAAACCAGTTAAAAATAGTAAGATTATAATAATGATGTGGAATTTAAGCTGTCAGGGCACATTTCATGGGAAATGTCAGGTTTACTTCATGGAGGCGGTGAGTGACAGAAATGCATACAATGGATGATTGATCGACAACAACATTGTTCGGCTGACAAAACATCTTTCTGAATAAAAAAAACCCCTTTGTTAGACCAAAACAGTTTTAAAAGTTGTGAAAATTGTATGATACTCCCACATCATACATGCGACGAAAATGTGCAAATGACTTGTGTATGCAATTTACTGCCAAATCTGTTCTTACAGCTCAGTATTCTAGCTTTATCAAAGTGAAAGAAAGATGATTTTGGAAGATGATTGTGCTTTTGTTAATAACATTGTTCCTGAGTAATGAGTAGTCAAAAATTGAATTCTGTTTTTCAGCATGTGACTTGATCTGATCTGTGTATGAAGTCATTTATTTGTTTGCCACCAGGCAAAGCTCTCTCGGATATGCTTCATGCCAGAGGATCTTTTTAAACATCTTATGTGAGATTTTGAGTTGTTCAGGCTATTTTCATATTTTATCCTGGATTTTAACCTTGCAATGAAAATAGCTCTAGAAGCTGGCATGGTTTTAACCCACAAGCAAATTAGGCCACCTTTGTACAGAGCAGGTTTCGTTATTATGAAGAAGAACTTCTGCTGTAATGATAAATATTAGAAATATTAAAAGAACAGATCATCAGTTCATGTTCATTGCGTGCTGTGTTTGGTGACATGATTTAATGTTCCCATATTTAAAGGGTTAACATAGTAGTAATAGCATTGCAAGCATGTAGTTAGCTATTAAAGCATTGGACAAACAGCCCTCTTTACCTAGTGAACTTTGCATTTTTAAAGTTTAACTTTAAAGCCAGCAATGCATTCAGAGAGAACTTCTGCTCTATTACCAGTGAATGCATGAGCTAATAAAATGGACAGCTTAAATGGAAATGAAATTGCTTTGGATAAATGTGTAAATGTAATAATTTTGCTTGTCCTGATGTACACCTGTTTTAATGTCTGTCTGTTATTTGTTCAGACATCAGACTACCTTGTATTTTTGACATTAAGGATTCATTAAAAAGGAAAGGAAAGGTATGGTTTCCCATACTAGGAATTTGTGCTCTGCATTTAAACCATCCAAGTGCACACACACACACACACAGCAGTGAGAAGTGATCAACCACACACACACACACACACACTGTGAACACACACCCAGAGCAGTGGGCATCCATTGAGCAGTCGGGGGAACGGTGCCTTGCTCAGGGGTCTCACCTCAGTCGTGATATTGAAGGTAGAGAGAGTGCTGGTTATTCACTCGCTCCACCTTCAATCCCTGCCGGACCTGGGACTCGAATACAAGCCAGACTAATGGGTTAAATGCAGAGCACAAATTCCAAGTATGAGTCACCATACCTGGCCACAAGTCACTTCACTATTGATTGCAATTATTATAATTCTTTATCAAAAGGCCTACTTTCGTGAGAAAGCATAACAATATAAAGAAAGATAATTCGTGATTGGAGTTCTTTATCTTAATGTTGAGATGTAATTTTGCACTTAATTAGACATTTATCTCAAGATTTCATGTTATCCAACATGTTAGTTCCAGATCACATTTTTCCTCCATGTTATGGTGTGCATTGACTGATCTCCTGTGATGGCAGGCCGAGGCTGAGGTGGCGTCCCTGAACAGACGTATCCAGCTGGTAGAGGAGGAGTTGGATCGTGCCCAGGAGAGACTCGCCACAGCACTACAGAAGCTGGAAGAGGCAGAGAAAGCTGCAGATGAGAGCGAGAGGTGTGGCCGCGGCTTCTTTAACACTTAAACTACACTCCTGGGCTTTGTTCATGGGACCGTTTTTTACTTATTTGACAGACATCCCTTTAATTTTTTTTTGTAATCAGAAAAAAAAAACCATTATTTTTTTCATACTTGTTCAAATCCAAAGTTTTAGGTAGTTTCATTGCCATTTTGTTGCCATTTGAAAGACAAACGTTCCACAATTCTGAATGCAATACTGTGTGGTCTCTCCAAACAGAGGAATGAAGGTGATAGAGAACAGAGCAACAAAAGATGAGGAGAAGATGGAGATCCAGGAGATGCAGCTGAAGGAGGCCAAACACATCGCTGAGGAAGCTGACCGCAAATATGAGGAGGTGCGCATGTCAGCCAGCCTCCTATTATGGGATTTCAGGCTACTTATCGCCGTGCATAAAAGTTTCAAAGAAGTTCACAATGGTGGAACGGAAGACATTTTTTCTAGATTTTAAGATACAGAAAGAAACAGAAAGCCAAGTAAGCGCATCAACTTGCTGAAAGTAACGAAGAAATAATTTATTCATGTTTTCTTATTTCATATTTACTCATTTAAAAGATATATTTATGCATAACATTTATACATAGCATAGGCTTATGGCCATTTCTTGCAGGTTTGATGGGTATGTCCTGCATGTATATTCCAAGTTTCATATCCAGCTGAGGATATGTAAGCACTTCTGCCGAGGAACAAACATGCTGCTTTCTTGATCAAATGGTCACACGGTTAATGTAGGGTTTTTTTATGGCGCTTTTCCACTGCGTGGTACAGTTCGGCTCGGTTTGCGTTTCCACTGCAGTTTAGTATCGCTTTA
>JAUCMS010000002.1:4050631-4069515 GCA_032357445.1 Enteromius radiatus
AACGCATATATTATGTAAAGAAAAACTTTTATTTTGGATGCGATTAATCGCGATTAATCATTGCCCAGCACTAAATAAAATACTTTTTCACTGTAATATAGTCATTTAATTGGCTGTGCATATTTTCAGTACAGTTCACAGTGTGTGTGTGTGTGTCTCTTACAGCCAGCTCTTGTTTGATGTGCTCTATGGTGGCCTCTAGTGCTCGTGTGCCTTTAGTGGCCTCGTCCTCCACGGCTTTCACCGTCTTCAGTAGAGACGTCACATTTGTCACCATCACCTGATTTCACAGAAACATCACACACGACACAACATTTATGATGTTAAAGACGTTTTCAGCTTTCATGCCATGTTTAACACAGCTGTAATTGAATGAAAACAAAACATCCAAGTTTTAACAAAGTTATTGTCTCTATCACTTAAAAGGTCAACTCTGAATCACTGAAGCAAGTCATTTTTAAAACTAATCCCAAGCCGTTTCATGTCTTTACCACTGGGTGCCAATTTTGGAGCAGTAAACAAAGCGGTAACACTCTACACAAAGCAACACTGTGCTCACAAACTCAGCTTTACCAGGCATTATAGGCATTATGAAATAAAATGAGACCAATCGACCACAGATTTTTCATAACCCAGAACAGGGGTATTTTAACATACTCGATCAAAGAATAATAATATATAAATGTAAAAATACAGAAATGCTAAAATTTAACACTAACCAGTATTTTAAATTTATATAAGCGTGGCACTGAAAGAGAGTTGCCTAGTATGCCAAATCAAACTAATGTATTAAAAATAAATAAAAATGATCCAAATAATGAGCAAAACTGGCCATAGTATGCATTATTAGTAGGGAAATGATAATTAAACACAATCTACTAAGTGTCTTTAGAAAACATACTAGCTAAATAAAAAGCAGAATAGAGACTAAATTAATAATTACCAGAAAAATAACCATGAATTAATTGTAATTGTGAATATATCCCATATGCTTTAAATATAAATAAAAAAAATAGAAAGATTCTAATGATTAACCTCTATTTCTCTAGTTTTTGTGTATTAAGTATTCCAAGTAGGCATTATTTGTATTTTTTTATACTAGTATTTATTAATATTTTGAGTTAGTTTTCATATTTTCTGTTTTCATTTTAATTTGAGTAATTATATTGTTTTTTAAGTTGACGTTTTTTTTTAAGTTGAAGCTTATTTTGATCTTAAACTGATATTTTTTATTTAAATTTTATTTATATTACTGAAAACATTTTAAATGTTTTTTTTTTTACAGTTTTAGCTTTAGTTTAGCTCCGAGTAATGATAACACCTCAAATCTGACTGTAAATCATTAGCAGCTCTTCACTTTGTAGGTCAAATGGACTGACCTAATATTTATAATACAGGTCACCTAATATTTTCTGGCAGCCCATAATAAGAGCTATCATTTTGATTAAGATCAGTTATTAAAGGCCTCAGGCCGGATGTGTGGATGAATAAGATGATCCTGCTCTGCGTGTCTTTACCTTAGCAGAGTTCTTGAGCTGTAACATGGCAGGATCATCGTGAGGTTTGCCGGCTGCAGCCTTTGTGGCGCTGATCAGGTCACCGAGAGCCTTAGCCACATCCTTCACCGCATTGATCAGAACCACCTGAGATACGACACCAAACACATGATCTCAGCTGGCAGCAGCATTATAAAACAACATGTGCATCAGCATCATGATGTAACATGCTGCCTACATAGACAGATGCATCACTGAACCACAAACATGGGCATAATCTCACGCCTCCATAAGACAAAATATATGTAGCCATGAGTGAAATTAGTACAAGAACTGTACTATAAAAGTCTCACAGCAAATATAAAGTTACATAACACATCTGAACGCTGTATGTATGTATCAGTCACATGAAAGCATATCCTGACTAGCAATAAGAAATTCAAAAATTACAAGAATATCTGCAGTATGGACACATAAACCTCATTAAAATCCACTCAAAAACAGCTGCTGTATTTGGAAAGTGAAAAATACAGATCTTACAGTAGGTTGAAGATAACGCTTTTATTATGTTCACGAACTTGAAAGGAGACTGAAGTGTAATTAAACCTTGCCTTGATGGCAGAACTTCCTTGAACAATACAGCTATAACAAGCTTTGAGAATATGCCATGAATTATTAAGTGTTGCCATAGGAACAGGAGAAACCCAAGAATTGTTGCCTAGCAGTGGGGACACACACAGACACGCACACACACACACACACACACACACACATGAACACACACAAACACACACACACACACGTTCTAACAGCAGGTCAGCTGTGTTCAGTGTAAAGACTTCCTATTTCCTGTTTGGAAGTGGACAGGTACCTGTGTCTCAGGGTCTTCAGCGCCCAGACTGGCCGCTCCCAGTTTAACCACATCAGCCAGTTTAGTGATGGTGTTAACAGATGACTGCGCAGCCTGAGCTAGTTTCTCCTGACTCGCTCCTGCTCCAGACACCAGCAGCTTCGTGTCCTCCACCAGAACTTTAGCCGTCTTCAGAATGTGCTCTCTGACAATCCACAGGAAACACAAAATATTTAATATCACGATTCACTAATGATGAAACATATTAACATAAACAGATAAACACACAGAAAATTTGCTAATGAGTTGATTTAGTTTTTTTACTTCAAAGTAAATTGACAATGTGGTGTCAAAGGACTAAAATAACATATTACAAACACGCTAGACTTTAATTGGGTCTACTGTAGGTTTACTAGGGACTAAACTGGTTTAGTATGGTTTCTTGTGAGTCTAATGAAGTCAAATGGGGTCTGAAGCATTTAATATGGTCTATTTGTTTTGTTTTGTTTTACTTACTTTTGTGACCCTGGACCACAAAACAAGTAACAGGGGTACAACAATACATTGTATAGGTAAAAATTATCTATTTTTCTTTTATGCCAAAAATCATTAAGTAAAGATCATGGTCCATGAAGATATTTGATACATTTCCTACCAAAACTATATATCAAAACTTATTTTTTTATTAGTTATTTATGTGAACTACTTTAAAGATGATTTTTATTTCGATTATTTTGCACCCTCAAGTTTTTAGTCAATCTCGGCCTATCCTAACAAACAATACAACAATGAAGCTTATTTACTCAGCTTTCAGATGATGTATAAATCCCAATTTCCAAAAATTATCCTTCATAACTGGATTTGTGGTCCAGGGTCACATATTTGGACTGGAATCATTAGGAACTGAATGAATTTCTGTAGCTTAATAAACAGCAGAGCAAGGAGTTTGGTGTGGCAAGCGCTCACTGGGAAATCTGGGAGCTGTAGTTTTGACGGAGGAAATACCTGTGGTCTGCAAACGTCTCTGCGTTCTCTCGGTTGAGAGTGCCTGCGGTGGCAAACATGATGGTGGTGTCCAGATCAGCAATGATGCCAGAAACAGCACTGGCAGCAGTAATGCAGGCCTGAGTGCCACGATTGCCCGCCTGAAGAGCAGCCAACACGTGAGACACCTGAGAGACAAGAAGAGTAAAGACATTAGGTGTCTAACGAAGACATAGACAGCCATAGGTCTAATAAGAGAAGAACTACTGTGAACCTTCTCTGAGACTTTCCGAGCACTGTCGATGAGCTCTTTCTTGGTGTAGGAGTCGTTTGGACTGCACTGTAGTGCTCCTGCTTTAGTGACCAGACCAGTGCAGCTGTAGCCCAGCTCTGTCACCTGCTTCCTGATGTGAGAGCCGATCTAAAGAACACAACACTTAACTGTTAAAGTACATCATTTTACTTCAGTAATGCGTTCTTATAATAAAGTGTTACTGAATTTATATATATCCACACACATACTGTATATAGATCCCCAAACTTTTTATGGTTAATGTAAGGAATACAAACATTTAGAATAAATACTCAATAAGACCAGTAACATGTAGAAAAAGTAAATGGGGTCTCTTTCATATAAATTATGGCCACAAAATCTACAGAAAAGGAAACCATGTCACAATACCTCGTCATTCTCGGCAGTCATGGCCGCACATCTGGCCTCAGATGCCAGGTCACCAAACTCTGTGGTCAGCTCATTGGCTAAACCACCCAGCTCATCAGGGTTGGTGTTGGATTTGGTAACCTGGCAACACAGCATTTTAAAACGCAACGTCAGCCTTTACTTCTCTATAAATACTGCATAATTCTCCCTTCTGGATCTATTTGGAACCATAAAATTAAAAACAAAAATAAACGAAAAATACATTCAAGGCGAATACAGTGAAAATGCCTAGATGTGACTGTGGGTATCATTTATATAATACCTCAAGAATAAAAATGCACTTTCATTGTTTCTAAAATTTAATTAAAAAATGTACATCTCTGTGAAGCTAATTTGACACAATATGTAATGTATAAATCACTATAGAAATAAAGGTAACTTGCAAGAATAATTTTGCTGCTGTGTAACAGAATGAAGGCGTGACTATTAAGTATCCAATCAGGAGCCAAGCTGATTACAACCCACCGGTGTCTTTCAGCAAAGTCATGAGCCAAACATAATTAATAATTAAAGAGAACATTACTGGCTTTAATTAACCGGCTTTTCATGAATATCATTAAAGTTTGATATATTTTTGAACACTCCAAAAATAGTTAATTGTTAAACACTGTATATTTATATTTATTTATTTTAAAGTATTTTAACAAGACCATACGCAATGTGGAATAATGTAACAATAATGTTTTACAGAATAATGTAAAAAAACAAAACAAATACAAATGAAAATAAACCTCACTCATGTTATTTGTGAATTTAAGAATGACGATACATTTTTCTTATGTTATTTATATGTTCAGGGTATTTTTTCTTTTTAAACATTTTTGCTTTGTCACACCATAGGACATGGTCCAAATTTTATTTGTCAGCTACCCATATATGGTATTTTGCCCACCAGCCACAGTGGCTTTTCCCATTGTTTTCCACCATTCCTAATTCTACAGTCACTCAAACTGTCCCAACACTAATTTTTACCATCTCCTGAACGGTGACAGCGATAGCTTTGGCCGTCTTCACCATCGTGGTCTGATAATCCACAAACGTTCCTTCAGGTTCGATTCCAGGCCCATCTTCCATCTTATTGATGGCTTGAGTGATGGAGTTGACCATGCCGCCCACCGCTCCTGCAGCACTGGCCGCCTCTGCCAGAGTCGCAGCCAGATCATCCACCGCCTCCTTCATCATCTGAACAGACTCCTCTAGAGCCTCCTGCGTGTGAGCCGCCTGAGGACACGCACACAAACACAGAGTACTGTGAGACTGAGCACAACAGCAGATATCCAACTGATGCATCACCGCTGAAAAGTTTGGATAATTGTTTTTTTACGCAGTCTCTTATGCTCATCAAGGCGTTCTATTGGTCTCCTATTTTAATATACTATTGTAATACTCTAAAATAAAACTTATTTCTGTGATGAAACTACCAGAATCTAGCTGCTGTGCCTGGCTGCTGGTGTCTTACCTTGTGGTTTCCTCCAGCCTCTTTGGCCGTGTAGAGCATCTGTAGGGCAGACTCAGCCAGAGTCTTGGTTTGATCCAGAACGTTCATCTGCTGCTGGCTGTTCAGGATCTTCGACGCTGTACCGATGGCAGCCATGATGAGAGGCTCAAAGTAAATGACCATCTGAGACACCTGTGAGATGACGGCACATTTTTAGCTTCCAATAAACACTCAGAACCACATAAACAGATTTAGAAACAGACCTTGTGACCCAGCTGAGAGGCGTCAGAGCGGGCTGCAATGGCCACCGGTTCAATCAGGTTACTGATCTCATGCACAGACGCCGCCATCTGCTCGTGAAGGGCCTGCAACACAATATTACAACAGCGTTGTATTACATTAACAATGAACATGAAAGCTGCATCCTCAGATCTGAGGACACTGCTGTAGTTAATCATGACCGTTGTAAAGCTTCACCTCATGGGAGATGTCGTCTCTAGGCGTGAGCTGCTGACTGATGGCTGCCAGAGATGCCTTGTCCACCTCACGGATGCAGTTATTAAGAACCTCAATGGCATCATCACACTCCCTCTGACCTGGAGCCTTCTCCCTGAAACCATTTATAAAATTTACAAAATTATACAGAGAAAGCAAGTGAATCGCATCTTGCAACACTCACACTGAACTGACTCAAGATGCAGAACAAATGGATATTAGCTTGTTTCAAATTTATAAGACTTCACACAATATTCTACTGTCTTTTAGAGCTCCTTTACATCTGAGTTTTCATGATTGATTAAGATATTCTCTTTTAATGTGCTTTGACACAATCTGCACTGTATAGAAATAAAGCTTGACTTGGCATAACTTGACAACAGGGTCTAAAGGTAACTCTTGTATGAATTAATTTCTGTTTACCTTTTTTGGATGATTGTTTTTTAAGTAAAATATTTGAATGTAATCATTTAAATCAAACTATAGTTTCACTTTTTTTTTTTTAAGTCACCTTTCATGACTTCTCACATGGCATTCATGTATTTCTATGACTACTGCATAACGGTTAAAAGTTATTTTGAATAGCCTATGCATGTATAAATTATAATTTGTTCATAATTCAAGTTGTGGCTGCAATATGTAATTATTGTCAATTATAGCTTATGATATTGTAATGATAAGGATGATGATGATGATGAAAGCCTTTATTTGTCACTACACTGTTACATGCAGCGAAATGGGACCCCTCTAATGATGATGATTAACGGAGTACATTACAAAAGGTGTTTGTGTGTGGAGAAAACGCACATATTCTTGTAGACTAAGTGAAACGTGCTTAGAAAGAAAACCAAACCATTAGAAAACCAAGACTTTACAACGGCCTGAAAAAATTTCAAATAAATTTAGTTTGGATATGAACAGTATGAAGAAAGCGAGAAATGTTCCCATCACCGAAGTGGTATTCGTTTAATAGTGCCGGGGCCTCTGTATATTGAATTTTAGGGACATTTTTGTTGATTTTGTTGCCATAACCACCTGCTAATTCCCTAATGTTTACAGACAGTCTTGTTTTTAGCTGCTTGTTGAATAAAGGTTATAAATTCTGTGAATACCTCATGTTGGTGATGAGTTTCTTGATGGAGTCAGACACTGTTCTGGAGTGTCCAGCCAGCACAGACCATTTGGGCGGGTCTTTGGGGTTGACAGCCAGTGAGCGGGCCATTTGGATCAGTCCTGTAGAGCTCTCCAGCATGGTCTTAGCGGCCGCTACGATGGGCTCCATCGCTGCCAGACCCTGCAATCAAACACAACAGAACTTTTAAATTCCAGCATGGTCTAAAACAGGGTTTTTTATTTAAGCCTGAAGTCTGGTTCCAATTCCTGAGCCGTGCTCAACCCTGTCAATTCTGCAGTCATCTATTCAATTTGTACAAAAATGAACATGCTCTAATATGTATGTAAAAAGGCAGAATTTTTTATTTTTATTTTTTTAAATCACTGATAGTCTTTTGTTTTTGACACTTTTTGTGCTGATTTGTTATGAGTAATCTTTTTTTTTTTTTTTTCAAAGTCGTTGCAAGTTAAGTTACAGGATTATTAAAGTAAACATACCTTCTTTGAATATGTAAAATATTGTAAAAAAAAGTTGAAAGTTGAAAAGTTGAATTAACAAAATTTGAGACTGGCAAGACTGAAATGCTTTTAAAAGAAGCCTTTTCTGCTCTCTTAGCTGTATTTATTTGATCAAAAAATATTCTAATATACTGATTATATATGCCTTTCCTGTCATTTTTAATCATTTTAATACATAATTAAAGCATCAACGTTAGTATATTCTTGTGAAATAATTTGGTACCTCTGGGCTGATCTGTGCAGGTACGCTAGCAAACTCTGGGTTTGAAGCAAAGGCAGTCAGGTTATCCACAGCCTCGATCAGTGGCCCAGTAGCTTCCTTACACTTCTGTCTGTTCTCCTGGTTAAAGGCCCCATCGAGAGCCTGACGTTACAGCATAAACACAGAGTTACATTCACCATAATAACACCAACACTGCTGATCAGAAACGGACTCAAAACTCACTTTGATGGACTTGACGAGGTTGGCGGTGCTGTTGGCCACCTCTTTGGCGCTCTGGACGAACTGTCTCTTAGCAACTGGGTTGGATGTTTTGGAGGAGGCGAGTCGACAGGCGTTGCACAAGGCTGAAGTATGTTTGGCAACAATTGTGGCAGCAGAGAGGACCTTGGGAAAAGATGTGCATAAAACACCCAAGTTACTTTGTCAGGTTATTTGTGATGACTTAAAGAAATAGTTCACCCAAAAATGAAAATTCTGTCATCATTTACTCACCCTCAAACCTGTATGGATTTCTTTGTTCTGCCGAACACAACGGAAGAAAGTTTGTAACCAGGCTGTTTTAGTCACCAATGACTTCCATAGTATTTTTTTCTTACTACGGAAGTCAATGGTGACTCAAAACAGCCTGGATACAAACTTTCTTTAAAATATCTTCCTTTGTGTTCGGCAGCACATAGCAATCCATACAGGTTTGGAACATCTTGAGGGTGAGTAAATGATGACTGAATTGTCCTTTTTGGGCAAACTATTCTTTTTTATAACAAATTGTTCCTTTAAGAATTCACTTAAATTAAATTCTACTTTAAATCTAAATGTTAAATTAAAAAAAAAATTCTTGCAAAATCATCAAACAACTATAAGTGCAATCGCACCTTTAATGCTCCAGTCATAATTATGTTTTTATAAATATTGTGTAAAAAGTTGTATAAACCATTACAAAATACATTATCAGTAATCTACTAAGAACGCACTCTCCATACTAATATCTTGGCCATAGTAAAAAAGACCATAGGCATGTGTTCGCTCCTATCTAGGAAAGAGTCACACCGTTACCTGAGACTGGGTGCAGGCCGGGTCCACTAGGTTCTGACAGGCCATCTGGATTGACTGTTTGGCTCTGGCGAACTGTGAGGGGTCCACAAGCCCCTTCTGCCCAGCGTGACTGTTCGGGTCAGACACACCCACCAGATACGCCCCCTGTATTTAGAGTATTACAAACAAACAGTTACCTTCTGTAGAAGTTCTTTATGGCTAAATTAAATTCATTCACAATTTATGAATTTCCATACATTGGCAGTTTATTGAACTAAACAATCTGTTGTATAAAGTCCTATAGAAATAAAGGAGTCTTGACTTAACAACATATAGAAGTATTTTCCGCTGGTTTTGTTGATGTACACATCAACAAGACCTGCACTAACAATATGGTACACCCCATACAATCTAAATATTTTGATAAAATAAAAAAAAAATCAATCAGCCTTAGCAGAGAAAAACGGACTCACACACAAATAAAATATAAAAATGAAGCAACCGACTCAATTTTTAGGATGACACACAGGAAGCAGTTCAATATGACTCACTGCACATCAAACAAATTATGAATTGTATTTGCACAAGTGTGTAAGAGGGTGTTTTTGTGCCTGTAAATAATAAAAGCATGACGGTGTGTGTGTGTGAATAAACAGGCAGCAAAGGAGAGACCAGGAAGGCAAATGTGTTTGTTCATTTTATTACGCTCCTGTAACTCCAGATGTTTGATGCATCATAGCCCTGGTACATTTAATCACGCACCGCCTCTTTAGGTTGACTAATTTATCAGAGAGGAGTTTTATTCACACACACACACACACACACACAGACATTGTTTTTACCTGAGCGGCTGCCTCAGTGAGACCACACAGCGCTTTAGATGCTGAACTGACTGAGTCTCCAAATTCTGGCAAGTTACTGTTCTTGGCATTATGGGAAATGCCAGCCATGGCTTCACCCAAAACCTGCACACAACATTAACTTTAACGTCAATGACATCTGGGTGAATATATGACTAAACGTATACTTTTCAGCCTTTTGATGGTGAAGCTGATCTGTGTCACACCTTTGAGTTCTCCATCACACTGTCAATGCAGTCAAAGTATCCCAAATCATTGACTGCTTCCGTGGGATTCTCCAGCATTCCTCCAACCGTCTGCAGACACACACAGTTAGCACACACATCACACAAAACAGATGCAGCAAATTAATATTATATTGCGTGGTATGTTCAGATTTTAAGATTTGGTTCTAAATAGTGCTATTAAATGATTAATCACATCCAAAATTAACGTTTTTGTGTATATGTGTGTGTACTGTGTATATTTATTATGTATATATAGAAAAATTGTATGTTTATGCATTATATATTTATAGATAGCTAATATAAATTATACAAATACATGCATGTAAATACATGTACATTTTTTGTATGTATGTATATTTATGCATACATAAATATACCAAGTACACACATATATTTTATGTAAGCATATACACATTTCGGATACAATTGCTTGACAGTACTAGTTAAACATTTACACTATTAAACATTTAGTGCCGTTTAGATTTATTGTGAACAAGAAATGTTAACAAATAAAATGAACACTGTATATCTACATTGCATTTCTTGAAAAATGAAGTGCAAAATCATTCAAACGTTTGGAGTCAGTAAGATGTAATCCATTATTTTAGTGGTTTTCAAACTTGCATTAAACATATAAAAAAAATAAAAATCATGTTACAAAAGATTTCATTTATTGATTCAAACTTTCTATTAATAAAATACTAAAAAATATCACAATTTCCACTAAAATACAAAACTGCACAACTGTTTTTAATATTGATAAATAATAATCAGAAATGTTAATTGAGCAGCATATTAGAATGATTTCTGAAGGATCATGTGACACATGCAAATTCAGCTTGGATCACAGCAATCAATTACATTTCACAAAATATTCACAGAGAAAACAGTTATTTTAAATTGCAATAATATTCTACAATATTACTTATACTGTACATTTAACGAAATAAATGCAGCTGTAGTGAGCAGAAGAGTCCTTTAAAAAACGGCAACATTAAAACATCTTACTGACTTCAAACGTTTGAACTGTAGTCTAAAAAAAAAATTAAAATCAAGAATGAAAAGATTCTGTACGTTGAAAATATGATGAAATATCAAAACAATGCTGCCTTGAAAATGTGTTCGGACATTTCCAACATCATCCAAAAACAGCACAACAACTAACTGCAGCTCAATAAGAAACAGGATTTCAAGTCAGAACATGTATATACAAAAAAACGACATATCTTTGAAGCATTTTATTACATTATTCTAATAAACAATGTAATAAAACAAAAGGGACAGCATGTGGCACAAAAGGTGTGTCATCTCTACTCATAAAACACTGTTGAGTTCAGATTGAGATCAAATCTGAATATGACAGAATTCAATCGCTGCATGAGAGTGAGTCACACAAACCGATGAACACACAGAAGTAAAAGAGAGAGTAGAAGCACCTCAAGCTCACGGAGAGCGTTGTCACACTCCTTCTGTCCCGGAGCCTGCTGGGTACACATGCTGATCAGCTGATTAATGCTGTCTGTCACCGCGCTATCGAGAGAGAGAGAGAGACAGAGAGAGGGACATTAGAGTTTGCTAGGAAAGGAAGGAATAGTGCGAGAGATCTGTGAGAAACAATCCACCCACATGTGTTACCACACACTGACTCTCTCTCTCTGATGCTCTGTGAGGGAGTGATGGGATTGCGAGCGCTGTAAAGCCATTAGCTGCTGTTGTTTCGTCCTGTCTTCCTCTTCCCCTCACACACACATCAGAGAGCAGCAGCGATACAAACAGGTTTGCTTTTGTAGATGCCCATTACATAATTGTGCTCATTCCAAGCCAAATGTGTAGAAAAGCGAGCATGCCACTTATGTAATGTATGTCAATAGAGAAGCTGTGTGTGTGTGTGTTTCTTTTTTACTATCACAGGCACTGTTTGGCTAGCATTGCCATCACACAGCATAACATCTGACTGTATCAGAGCGCAGGGCTCTTTTCCAAATCACAGCGAGCTGTAATTTAGATGCTTTCAAATAGTAGTTGGATAACTATAACGGCCTACTTTCAGTCAAATTCGAAAGATGTGTTCACATGTACCATTGCATTGTGAAATTTCATGTATTTCCGGTGTGTTACGAAAAAAAAACTGCTTGGTTTGAAAGCGCCTTCTGTGTGAGCTGTGCTTTATACATCTCTATGCTACAGATGATGGAGATTTTTTAATTGTTTGTGAATTTTGTGACCTCACTAGAGCAGATGTGTTTAGGCACGCGAGCACTAATCAGCTTCCATGATTTAAACTAGTTTAAAGCCAGATGAAACAGCACTGACAGACACCAGAAATACTGTGTGCAATGATACAGCACAGTCATTTAAATTGCAAATTGTCATCATTTAATATGGATTAACTGTAGTAACACTAACTGCATTGTGGTATTGTGTCAGAAATGTAGGTATGTGCAATATGTATATGTGTTTTACTGAAAAATCTGGCAATAAACTTAGAAAAAATAAAGATTGAATCATGTAAAAAATGATTAAATTATTAACATTACTTTAAGATTTAAATTATATCACCCAGCCCTACATGCAAATACTGCACATTTGATAATATTTTAAATATTATCAGCACCAACAACCTGGCTGAAAGGAAATTAAACTGACAATATAGCAGGTGGGATTATTGCATCAGTTTGTTACTCCTCAAAAAATGACAATTTGGCTGTGTCTGAAATCACATACTTTCTCAGTAGGTGCTGCTTTTAAAAAAATAAATACTGAGCAATTGTTGAAAAAAACATCTTCTAGAATATTTGTAATATGAATATAATCTGGACATCTGGTCATGTGACCACTACATTTGTTTTTACACTCTGAATTACCCTACCTTTGTGTTTTAAGCTACCAAAAAAAGGAAAGACTAACTAGATTTTTACTAATTATTTAGCATTACTTTTATAAAATATTGCAATAATTGCGTTATGTCTTGTAGTTAAAATCTGATATGATGACAGCACTAAAACATTGCTAACAGCCTTGTGGGACTGCACTTCATGCTCACAAATTTGCATTACATGCAATGCCAAAGACCTTTCATCTACTGTAGAACATTATCCAGACCTTTGTTTTCTTAAATGTTATATTTTTGCGTAAATAGCACTCTATACTGATACTTGATGACAAAGCATTAACGGAAAAGCAGAAGATAGCTGATTCTAACCGAGCGGCAGCAGCTAGCTGGTTCTTCAGGTTGGGCGAGTTGGGGTCTGTGGACAGAGCTTTAGCAGCCAGCAGGAGTTTGCTGGAGGACATGGAAATGGTCTTCAGGTTGGTGACCACTTGAGTCTGGTCCTCTTTAGACTACAGGAAGAAACAAGAGGAGAATACATTGTTCACTCATTCATCTATGAATCAATCAAGTGTCAAATGATCAAATTCGTCACTTGTATTAGTAACATATAATATCACATATCAAATGATTCCACAGCTACAACAATTCAAAAGTAGGTTATGAGTGTAAGAGCTATAGGGCCAGTTTTACTTGCATCTTGCATCAACAGAAACCTTCTTTTGGCATTCAAATTGTACTGTCAGGTTTTACTAAAGAGGCACAGCAGAGAATTAGCGCCTGACTTTACTGAATATGCATTTCTGGGAGTTTCCAGATTATTTGTCAATATGTAAATGAGACCTGTGTTCTTTCATTTTCACATTGTTAGTAAATAACCCAGAGAAATTTCCGCTGTTTTGGAATTGTGTTCTTGCGCTAATTTGCCCAGTTAAATGAAACTGGCCCATAGCCTTTCTAGTCTTGATAAAATTAATGTGTCTGTCCACACCTGGGATTGTCCAGCCATGTCCACTCCAGCCTGCAGGAAGTGATTGAAGTCTTTTCCGAACTTCCCAGAGGCTTTGGCCAGGTCCTGGGTGGTGCCGCGTGATGCCTGCACCAGTTCATTGGCAGACTGGTTCAGTCCAGCTGCTGCCTCGTTCAGATTCGCCTGAGCCTCCTGGAAACTCTTTCCGGTCACTGGGAACTGAAGATCAGATAGGAACAGGAAGTAGAAATTAATAGAAACAGGAAACACAATTAAGCATTACAAGTTGAACTAGACAAAAAATAAAACATTTCTAGACAAACTTTGTTGTTGGCTTGAGAAACCCTGACTAGTAAGTTTGAAGTATTTCAAGTTTAAAGTTATGAAAGATTTAAGGCCATGCAACTGAATGAATAGACTGATGGTGAGATAGAAGTATGGACGTTTAGTTAATGATGGATAGATGGATGGAACAACTGAAAGATGAACAATAAAGTTGCATAACATCTCATGGCAAGTCAAGTGATTTAAGATTTTTATTTTAATTTTACAATCCTAATTAAAACACATTTGAACTGTTTGTGAGTTGACAGTCACAGAGTTTGACTATGACTTTTAAATTTGGGCCACATATTTTCAGATTTTCAAGATGCTTTTTCTGCCAACTTTTCTTTTTTTTAAACAGCTCTTTAGATTTTTGTATTTGTTATTGTGTTTATCAAACATAGTTCCAGATTCTTCCGCAAAACAGTCTCATTGTGAGAACCACCAAGCCTACCAAGCAACTATTAGTGTGTCTCTATAAAGTTGAGTCTCACTGATTGGCTAATTTTCTTCACAGAGAGGTGGAAGGAGAGATTAGCACACACATTTATGTTGCACTGACAGCATGCAAATTTATTTATTTTTTTGGTCTGAACAAAGACAAATTGTTCATTTAAATTGTCCGTGTGTTTTGATGTGAACAAGCCTTTAGTGCTGGACAGTTGTGGTGTAACCAAGTGTGTGTGACCAGCCGACATCAATTACATTATATAAGGCACTTTAGACATAAGTCACAAGACCATCCAGATGACAACAATATAGCAAACTGCATTCAGGAAAATACTTTTTGAAATGTCTTTATGGCCAGGGGGCTTACTTTATCAGAAAGGAGTTTCTTGCTGGCTTCTCCTACAGTTCTGATGGCATTATCCACATCTCTCTGCCCCGGCAGACAGTTGACAGAGCGGTTCAGAGCCTGAGACACCGCCTTAGCTACCTGCAAACACACACACACACACACACACACACACACACTCCAGTCATCAACAGAACATTTAAGATGCTTCTCCAGTTATGCTAATCATAGACACACAACAGGCAATTTTCTTCTCAAAATAATGGGCACTTCACCCTGCATCAGACCAAATCTCCCATCAGCAATTAAAAGGGAGGTTTCGTTGCTGAATTTAAACCCGCTCTATTGAGCTATTCTCATAAGTATTCAAGCTGAGGTGGGGGTTTAACCTGGGCCAATCTCTGTTGGCTGTCAGGGTCTCCCGGTTTGGCAATGGCTCTCTTGGTCTCCTCGATCAGGCTGGCGGATTTGTCCATGACATCTGCGGTGCAGTCCAGCATGGCGTTACGGGCATGAGGGTCCTCTGTGTTGGCAGCCACTCCACGTGCAGCCGAAGCCAGCGAACGCAGAGCCTGAGCCACATCACGTGCAGCCATACCTGCAAAACACATGTAAACGATCCAGAAACAGACATTTGGAATGAACACATAAATAACCTGCAACATATGGGTTGAGCAATGAGAAGGAGCTTCAACAACTATGTCTGTGTTTGCTACAACAGCGACAGATTAATAATATATTCCACAGACAGGGGGCGCTGCATAACATTGGACAAATAGCTAGCACAAGTTGGAGGTTGATGGGGTTACCTGTGTAGTTCTCATTGCCTTGGGTGGCTTCACTGAGGAGCTGAGCGATAGCAGAGCTCACGGCTTTAGTGCTGGAGCCCAGATCCTGAGAACACTTCTCCAGCTACACACACACACACACACACACATTACAAAACTGTGTTAAATGAATCATTTTTACATTTCAGAAAACATGTACAAACTATAGATATAATAGGTATAAACAGTATTTAGTAACAATTCATTAGGTGTAAAACTAAAATGAACAAAATGATCACAGATTTAAATTTTTTCAGGAAAAATACAAAATAGTTATGTCATCAGCGATATAAAGCATATACAAGAACATAATCTTAAAGTTGCTTGAAAAGACCAGTGGTGGTTTCTGTCTAGCAGTTGTTTTTTTGACACGAAGCGCTTGACTTGTGGGTAAAGGTGTGAAAACTGACACAAATGAAATCATGCTTGCACAAACATGCACTAGCAGTCAAACATTTGAACACAATTACTTATTCTTCATTATATTAAAATAGAATAATGATAAAGTAAAAATGAAGTGCAGTTTTGAAATGACATGTGATGAAACTAGTTTCCAGCTCTGCTCACTCTGGGCATTTTCTCAACTAACTTTCTCAGGTGTCCCGGGATGCTTTTTGAACCGTGCTGAATGAGTCTGTATGCATGCTGGACACGTACTGTACAAACAGATGCACGTATATGCATACTGTGCACTGATACACTCACCGTTTCTCCAGGCAGGGGTCTGAGTTTGCCTTCAGCAGCTGAAGCTTTGGCCTCCTGCATGTCCCTCTCAAGCCCCCGTACCATTGTGAGAGCATTATCAATCTCTAGAGGACCACACGCCTCCTGAGCCTAACAGAGACAGACAGAAAGACAACCGTATAAAATCCACTGCAAAAGAACTACACATATGTCCACATGAAAGAAACAAATATATCACTATTGCAATAATACAAAATAACTGTATAATTATAAACATTTAGTTTTAGATTGTATTACTTAAATTATAACAATTAATCAAAGAAATCACTATATTCTTTTTGTAATAACACTCTTTAACTATAAATGATAAAAACAAGAGTTTATAATAATAATAATATAATTTTACAGAACTACAGTAAAATTACAATACACAACTTAATTTCTGTATTTTTAAACATTCAACCATTAAGCTTTTATTTTGGTGGAAAACCAAAACTTCATTACAAAGCACTTCTCCCCAACCCAAATTATCTACCAAACTGAATGTAAATCTCTGCTATGGTACCTTCTGGGCAGCGGTGCGCAGCTCAGCCAGAGCGCTGGCCAGGTTTTTGGAGCACTGACTGAGCTGCATGGCAGACGCCTGGTCACTGATGGTAGGAACTGTGGCTTTTGCTGCGGTCACCATTTTCGCTCCGGGCTGATGAAGAGAGCAGACATTGTGAGCTCAGAAGATGCAGATTTGCACTTTATACTGTAACAATAAGTGACTGAAAGGACCTGCAGGAAGTTCTGACTGGCTCCGATCAGGGCGAGCTGGGCGCTGGGGCTGTCGGGCTGAGCTTGACTCCCTCTCACACCCTGAACCAGCTGAGGGATCTGATCTGCCGCCACCTGCAAACAAATCAGCACGCTGATCATGTTCATGTTCAGTTATTCCTTTAGGTTGTTAGCCAAAGGCTCATGCGGTCATCCAGGTCTTGCTTACTATACAGTTAAACCAGGTATTTTTTTACTAGTGTGTGCAGGACACTATAGTTCAATTATATCAGTAAGGATAGCAAAATAAAGTAAACTGTGACATATTACACCCAAAAAATTCTTTATACAGTAGACTACCAGTAAAACTTTTGCATCAAAAATTAATTTTGACTTTTTGACCTGACCATATTTTCCTAAAGTGTTTTTTTTTATTGCTAATGAGACCTTTTACACCACAGACTGAGCAAAATTAAGCATTGCTTGGAAATGAGTTGACCTGAAATTGATATTATCTAATTTTGTATATTTATCAGCTGAATAATTTGTAGTTGATTGCGATTCATTAAATAGCTTTCAATCAGAGTTATCTAACTCTAACATTAATAAAGATGAATTTGTTCTGACACAGTTTAACTCTTAGTTCTTTATTCTGTAGGGCATTAACTGTGATATAATGTGAGAAAAGTTGAAGGTGTCTGAACACATATTGGTTTGACTCTACATCAATCATAACGAAACTGCAAACAATGAAACTGAGTGTTAAGCACAGAAGTATGCTTTATGTTTCACGTCTGTTCACATCAGCCATTCACAAACATAGTGCCTATGTGAACTACTTTTAACCCAAGAGGAACAGGAAGTGGGTGTTGAGAGACACACACCTTGCAGCTCTGCACGAGTTGCTGCTGGGCCGCAGGGTTCTTGTTGGAGGAGGCGGCGTTCTGCGCGGCAGCGATCGTCTGAGTGGCAGCTGCGGCCGCCTGTTTGGCTGCATTCTGATCAACAGATGTGACAAAAACATATTTATTACAAACCATATAAACAGCTGCCATAGATATAGACCAACTAAACTGTGAAATTTTAAAATCTCAAAAACTGCTAACTAAAGTCACATTTAAACTATTTGAAATCAGAAATAAAATCTGACATCAACTATATGGTTTCTTACCCTCAAACTGGTGATTGGCTCTTTTATTCAGAAAGCAGGACTTATTCTGCTATATTGTGCATTGCATTTTCTCCCATTCACAGTAAAATGAGTGAACAGTCTCTGTGTACAGCATAAATACTACTAAACCATTACTATTTGGTAGCTGGCTGCGAGGAATTAGCTGGCTGCTAGGGTTACTTGGGTCTTCTGGCAAGTTATTGGAGTATTTTGGCTCTGGCAGGAGGCTGATAGGACAGGCAGCCAGTTAGATAGAGACAGACAGACAGATATCACAAATAATTAAGGTGTACATGCTGTGTACAAGCAATAAGCAATGGTATAAAACAAAGAAACAGGTCTGTGGAGTTTGCGAAACCTAACAGTTCTTCTTTCTCACAAGTTGCAACAAGTTACTTGTGAAACTGCTCCACTGAGCTATACATACTGCAGTCTTTTTAAAAAAGCGCTAAATCTTTTTTTTTTTTTTACTGTAGCCTTTGGCAAAATGTAACTCCATGAGCTATAAAACATCATATGACTTTACCCAAATAGGGCAGCAAAGAGATGTTATAATTGGCAAAAC
>JAUCMS010000002.1:4069615-4083749 GCA_032357445.1 Enteromius radiatus
CACACACACACATCATATCTTCAAGTTCTAAGAGGTTTGGAATTTTGTGCGCATCAGTCCTCACCTCCAGTTTGTTGACCAGTCTCTTTTTAATGGCATTCTGTGCTGCAGCGTTGGTGGCCATGCGCAGACCCTCCGCAGCTTCTCGCAGCTTCTGCTGCTGCTCCTCGCTGTCGGGGTTAGCAGCCGCACCCTGCCGGCACACACAACACACTTAGCTCCGAACACACAGATATCCAGTCTAAAAGCAGACATGAAGGCACGTCTTCTGTCCCACCTTCGCAGCTTCCACCATCTTGGCCGTGGCATCGGCCAGGAGTTTGGCAGCAGACAGGAGTTTACGGGAGTTCTCCAGGTCGCTCTCGCCCTCTGCGTCGGCTTTGATGGCATTGACTAAATCTGAGGTGGCTTGAGCAAGGATCCGAGCCTGTCGCACCATCTCCCCTGAACACAGAGAGGAATGCACCAGTGCGTGAGCTCCATTCATACTCATATCAACAAGTCTCTGCACATCAGTCCAAACTAAATGAAACAGATTGTTACATGTTCCATTTCTTTTATTTTTTATTTAATGCCATGTCAGCATCTTAGGCTATTTTCATGACAAAAACAATTCATAAAATACAATAATAACCAGCATTTTGACATTCAGGAGACACTTTTATATAAAGTCACTTAAAATCAGTGTTGTGGGTAATGCATTAAAAGATTACTTTCATCAAGCATTCAGTAAAGTAAGTAAATAATTACTTTTTAATTTACATGTCTATGTGCTGTGTGAACATGACCCTACTGTAGACGTAGACTAAATGTGAACATGCGTTTAATCATCTGACCTGCACAAAAACACATTCACTATTAAAGAATGTGAGAAATGCAACCACAGAATGATGCAAGCCTGCAATATTTAAACGTTAAATAACACAAAAATAATGTACGCATTTATCTTCTTTTTATTAACCAATGTCTTTGCTACTAACCTTCCATGATCCAACTTCAACCATACTAATTAGCAAAAATTATTTTAGATAAACGTAACATTTGTGGGTTTTTTACTGATGGGGGGGTCTACTCCTGTGCTATTTTTTCATGTAACATATTTTAATAGTTTGTTATTTTATTAAAATGATTTATTAATTACTACTATAATTAATAGTTCTATCATAATTAATTTTCTGTATAACTAATTTTAATTTTTAAAAAGTTTAAATGTATGATGCTTAGGTAATCAGTGGGTTTCTACTTTTGAAGTGAATTCTATCTTTATACAGTATATTTATATACTTATATTTTAAATTTGTTAAATGTGGAACAATCACATTTTTATATATATGTAAATGTGTATATATATATATATATATATATATATATATGAATGACTGGGTGTATATTAGAGATGGGTCGTTCTTGAGCGATTTGTTCATTTAGAATGAATCTTTCATGTGACTTGGGAAGAAGCCTTTTTACAATTCGCTTTCCAGCTAAGATTGCACTGGATAAACTTATGGGGCTGTCACGTGATGCTTGAATGACTCAAACCCAAAGACTCAAGAGAGGAACTAATCAATTATCTTTCCGGCTCAGAATGCATTTGTAAATTTATGGGGCTGTTGCATTATGAACTAACGACACAAACCTAAAGACTTGCCAGATAAGAGGTGAGATGAGCTAATCATACACTGAAGATGCTGGTAAACAATGAACTAATCTTTTCTGTTTCTTATAGTATTATTGTTTTGTATTGTTTGTAGTGTGATCAACGTGTGCGTACGTAGATGATGTGTTAGGGAAGGAACCATAAAATTACATTTTTATTTATACATTATAATTTTCTAAAATGAAAAAAAAAGAATGAAATACTTGTTCATTTTGCTGAACGAGACTCAAAGGGCCAGTAAAATGATCCGAGCTTCCCATCACTAATGTGTACTAACATTTAAACTATCTATATCTTACAATACATTAGCACTTCAAAAATGTATATATATATATATATATATATATATAAAAATGTAAACATGTTCCTAATACCTGCGTCTCCCATGGAGCTGAAGATGTTATCCGTCACATCCAGGATGCGATCTGTGGCCTCTCCGTGCCGTCCGATTGGCTGTCCTCCACTGGCGTACTGTCTGATATGCTGCAGCAGCTCGTTGAGAGCCTGAGTGACACCTGTGGCAGCCACGCCCACCTGTTTGAGCAGCTGCTCATCACTGGTCGCCCCCTGTGATGCCTCCACACAGCCCTCCACAGACTTAGCCACCAGCTTCCCGGCCTCGATGAGCTGCTCCTGACACACAGGCGAACTGATGGTGGGAGCCACCACCTGAAACACGGATAAAACGCACACATGAGCATCAGCTGAGGTCAGCGAGGAGTCTGTGGATAAGTCAGGTGTGAACGCTCACTCGTGTGCAGGCCACAAGCTGTGACGTGGACAGGGCGCACTGGGTGGCAGCAGCAATCACTCGGTTCTGTTGAGCTGAATCCTCTGTTTTCTGAGCCACATTCTTGGCCTTTAACACCAGAGCCGCTGCTGCATTAGCCACAGCCTTTGCCAACTGCATCAACATGTCCTGCACACACACACACACACACACACACACACGCAAATAAAATACATTTAGATTATATCAAACAGATATAGTAGCATAAATCATTTTTGCATTTTTCTAATTAAACAATTCTGAATAGCAAATTACTAAAATGATCAATTTTTATCAATAAACATTTGATTAAAATTTTGAATTGGAAAATAATTTCTGAATTTCTTTCTATATTGTATGTTCCCTTTTGATGGCAGCTTACATTTAAGGAGCAGAGTTGAAAGGCCCTGTTATGGGGTTAAGAGCATAGTGTTTTCTGTTATACAGTTGTTCAAAACAGTAATCATTTTATTATGCTACTTGTTGTGAAAAAGCACAATTTTATATGAACTGTAAAATGTATAATGATTTCCAAAACATTCTAATGTCACATGACTGTTCGGTCTGTGTTAAAACACGGAAGAAAAAAAAATCACATGCTATTCACAATTGAGAGCCCACAGTTTTTCCAGAGCTGCTCCATTCATAATATACTGCATCTCACATAATGCGAGTTTGCAAAGCCCACTTTCTATGATCTAATCAATTTCCTCAGGACAAAATCATATCTCTTCTTATTAGAGAAGCCAACAGGAAGGACAATTTGATTGCAATTACTATTTTACACTGAATATTAATTTGAAAAAAAAAAAAAGCATTCTTGTTATGCATGTTAATTTGAACTACAAAAGAATTCTATTCTATAAACTAGACTCTGTTACACTAGAATAACTGTTAGACCAGTTCTGATGAGATGCATCATCTAATCAGTGTATTCTGAAGAACGACTTCTGAATTTAAAATTCAAAAGTATTTGTGCTCTTTTTAAAAGGAAGACCAGAAGAGTCACTAAGGAAATATGGCAATGATAGAAATAGATCTACTAACCCACACTATATTCACATGCTCTAGATCATTTACATGCAGGATAAGTGTCATTTTCAAAATATTGTTACAGACATGTCCCTTGATCGTTACAGTGAACTGATTTGAGTCTAAACAATGTTTTGAGACAATACTAAAGCAAAGAAGTTGCTTTTAATTTACTGTTTACCACATCAGCAGAGATACAGCACTATAAATGAATGCTCAAAGAACAGGAATAAAGAACAACCAGCGTTGTACATAAACAGAGGGCAGGGCAGCACTAGAAATGTCCGTTAAACCAAATGTGTTAAACTTGTTCTGATAAGCATTCTATCCAAATAAGGACATTCAAACAGCCACACAACTATAGCACAAAACTTCCCCTTCAGTTCGGCGTGTGAAGAGTGATAAGACATTTCCAACCAAGCTTTTCTTTTGAAAAAGATTCTGACAAAAGACTTCAGGACATTCAGAACCATTTCAGCTGTTACAAGTTTAGCCCAAACCACACATACGGAATACAACACATCATGACTGTCCTCCAAAATCATGTTAAATGTCCTTTTATCATAATTGTAGGCTAAAGTAATTCTAAACACTGACAAAATCTGCTTATAGAAGATGCATATACAAGTTTCTCTCTTTCTAGGAATACAGACCCAGAAAAATCTATGCTTCTAATTAAATATGCATCTCATCGGTGTGCATTAAACCTGGCTTACTGTAACGCAAACTACTGCAGCACACACCTCTGTGCTCCAGACAGAGGATACTGTAGATCACATCATTTGCACAATCAGGTTTGTAATGCCTTGACCTTATAACATCACTGATGAGACAAGAAGACAACACCAGTTCCATAGACCAACATAAACGACACACCTAACTTACACATCATAACTACTGCAGCATGATATATCTAACTAAAATTGATATTGTGTTATAGCTTAGGGCCATTATCAAAGTTCAGAGGTTTATTAAACCTATGTGAACACACAAATTGGTCTCAAATCACTTTAAATAGATGGTTCCGATAAATCTCAATTAAACTGCAGTTGGGTTATTTTGATTAGGTTAAAAAAATAACTAAGCCGACACAATAAAAACATGATTTATTAAAAACGGAGTCGTCCTTTTTTCAAATAAACTCTTCAAATATAGCTAGCACTCCATTATATATCAATAATCTAAAACATTATGAGCGCAGCCCTAATGATTACTACTACAATTACTACAAATTACTGCTGTTTTACTGTAGTAACAGTAACTGTATTCAATACTCATAGTTACAGGTCTGTATACACAAAGACATCAGAATTTTGAGAATCAAGACATAATTAAATAATGAAATCTATCATGCATAGAAACAGTGTGGATAATGAAATGATTGATACTCAGTGGATATGGATGAGAATTCAGAGACCCGTCACCACACCGTGATCTTACATACTACAATTATGACAGGGCAGCACAACTGACAGGCTCAGTGTGGCTATTCGCGATCCATCACAATCCAGATCAAACTGTGATCATTGAATGACTGATTTAATAATGATCACGGTTTCATTAGTATGATTGGCTGGTGAATATGAATTGCTCTTTCTATGTGTTGTTACCAGCATTTGACTATAGCGTGTCCATCTGTAGTATGTGAACGCTGCTGTACCTACAGACTGATGAGAACACAGGTTAATGCGTTACAGTCAAAGCTTCAGTGTGTGTGTGAGTGTGTTTATGTGTGTGTGTGTCACACCTGGAAGTGCTGATCGGCATCGGACTCTCCGATCTGCTGCAGGAGTTCACCGCTGGCTTGACCCACATTACCCGCTGCTTGCAGGAGGTTCTGTCGTGGCTGTAGAGAAATAAAAATAGCAAATTCAAAATTACAGCAATATTTGCTCATAACATCTAGATTTACAGTGTTATTAGCAGTTTCTAAAGGACACGCAGCCTAACAATAGCGTTTAAGCCTTTAGATACATTACTGTCCAAATGATTGGGTTCTGCAAGATTTTATTGAAAGCCATTTCTTTATTCTGCAAGGATTTATTAAAGTGATCAAAAGAGAGTGTGACATTATTTCTATTTTTAAAAAATGCTCTTGATTTAAACTTGTTATTTATCAAAGGAATACTAACAAAAATAAATCAATGCTTGAAAAAACATTAAGCAGCTAAAATATTTTCAACACCGATAATAATTATTTCTGAGCAACAAATCAGCTTATTAGAATAATTTCTGAAGGCTTAAGACTGGAGTAATGATGCTGAAAATGTATTGCTGCATCACAGGAATAACTTACACAGTTCTAAAATGTAATGATATTTTACAATATTACTGTGTAATATGTATTCTGTGGTGTAGGACGATTTTGAATTTGGAGGAGAAAATGAGACAGGAGTTTTTAGAACTTAATAACACCCTTATTTCTTGGCAGAGATCATTTTTATAGTTCAATATTGGAATGTTTTCCTCAAAAAAACCCACTAAATGCCCTACAATTCGACTACATGAACAACATCAACTATTTGCCACATTCTCAATCCCATGTTTGCACTCTGGTAATACCTCGGTACTGGAGGGCTGAGCGGTCTTGAGCATATCAGACACAGCACACGCCAGGTTCTTTGCGGCACCCAGAAGCTGTTGGCCATTGCCTCCCTCGTCCTCCATCAGTGCTGCCAGCAGTTTGACACCTTTAGACATCTCGGTCAGGTTGGAGGAGATGGTGGTGACTGCACAGCCCACAGCGGTGTAATCCGTCTCCGCTGGGTCACCTGACAGACACGTTCATTGAGAAACTTACAGTATACCACATGACCAAGCGATAAGGGAAGGATGACTTTTCATAGATCTGGCTTCCCACTGGCTGAAGTTTAGTATGTTTTTGTGTTTTAATAAAAACAATAATAATAATAATTTGACGACTAGTCTCACCTGCAGTCAGATTGACCATGGAGGCAGTTCCCGCAGTTATGGCATCTACCTGAGAATGAATCTCATGTTTGGACTCGTCCATTTTGTTCTTCCTCCATGCTTGAGAAGCCTAAACATAGGAGAGGATGTTCAATACTATAGTAAGCACATGATATACACTCCTCACTACAGCAGATTAAACCAACGTCCGAAACATTATGAGGAGTATATAGTCTTCTACATTGGATTGGCTAAATCCTGTCCACATTTTTTTCTTTTGATTTAATAGTCCCATTCCATTTAATCAGAATGTCATTTAAATATCATTTAAATATCACCCTATCACAGTCTCTTAAGCTGAAATGTTAATATCACGTATTTCAGTAACACAATACACATTCACTATTAACTAAAAGTTTTCCCTCAATAAACCAAGTAGGGCAGTTGTTATAGTTGTTACTGGTATTGGGTAGGTTTAAAAGATTATTACTGGTTTTGTGGTCCAGGGTCACAAACACAATGGGCCAATGTTACAGGAAAACCAAAGGCAATAAAAAAACAACAACAAAAATTAAATAAAATACAGCACATATGAAAAGTGACTGAGGCAATTAAAGGATATATTTATATATTTATACACTCACCGCATCAGTGCCTAGTGGAGGCAAGGCATCGAACTCATCGAGAGAGGCCTGAACTGCTTGGACCGCCTGCATACTGGAGTTAATGGTGCCGGTCAAAGCCTGCTGAGCTGAGGTCTGCAAGATACAGAGAACACAGCTCACTGTACAGCCCAAACAAACAGCGCTGATAACTACACTGATCCCAATTCCACAGACGTGTCTCATATTTATATCAAGAGCAGAGCCCATCTCTTCAGAACACATTCAGTGGTCGTTCCTGTAGTTTCAGAGCTATGTTTGTGTGTGTGTGTGTGTGTGTGTGTGTGTATACGATATCTGACCAGAGGGGGCATGTGTCCTCTGTGCATCTGCCCGCTGGTGATGTGCTGTTTGGCCTGTGGCATGGAGCCCATCTGGAAGCTCTCTGGACCTCCAGCACCAGAGCGGATGATGGCCGGCAGAGCAACCGAGCCTGTCTCCACCTTCCCAACCTTATTAAACTGCTGCTGGAGAACTGTTGACCTGGAGCACAACACATCGCAGTATACGATTAGATCTAATGCCGTGACTCAGACTTGCAACAGAAAATATGTAAGCGCATGGAGTAACGCCATACTACTTTCACACACACTAGAACTCACTTTTTGGGAGATACAGAGTCTTCCAGCATTGTTGATTCCTCATCGCCTTCCAGGCCGAAGTGATCTTTGCTCTTTTTCTGCAGATAGAGAGGTTTTCAGACACTCAATGAAGCACTTTGTTGCCAGAGCAGACCGTGTCTTTCTCTAGGCTGGTTAAACATGAAGGTTTGTTGAGGAATTCCTCACACCGCAGAGAACCAGCAGCAGCAATTTCACAAAGACCCATCACACATCCATTAAAACTTAAGACAGACATGATAACAAAAGAATCTGCCTAATAAATGAAACTCCATCAATCCTTCAACAAAGTTGCAAATCTGACTCTCTCTAGGTCAAAGGGTTATTGTGAAACTAGAAGTGATGGTAGTGAAGTGTGCTCATGTTCAATGGCTCTTTTGAAAACGCAGGGATTTTGCAATGGAGAGCACCATTATCTGTAATCTGCAGTAGCAGATTATATGTGATTATGAGTGATCAGCAGAAGACTTATGACAGCCGTTTCCAGTTTTGTGTGTAAATGTATTATCAGTAACCTGAAGGCATGCCTTTCTGAGGGTGAGGCTAGTCTTGTCCAAAAATATGTGACATTTAAATTAAGCTGTCAGGCTTCACATGATTTATTACATTTGAGATTAGTTATGGCATGCTACCTTTTTGAGAATGATGTCGATGTAACCAGCGATGAGTTGTGCAATCTGCTCTCCTTCAGTGGTCTGAACAGAGTAGTAACCATCCTGATAGTCTCCAAAGTCCTGAAGAAGGAGGATTAAACATGTGACATGACTAAAAGTAACAACTGCGTAAACAATACAGCACACTATAAAACAATACAAACTAAGACAGTTGAACAGTGAACTGTGTATTCATATATTAGAAAATGAGCAAATATTGTCTTAGCATTTTTTTTTTATACATTTCATGGTGAAATTACCAAGCAGACATGGAATAGGTCCACCCTCATTCACAATGTTTGTGCAGCAAGAACAAATGCTAAGTATATTGAGTGTGTAGTAACAGAGAGCTGGAGGACGGAAATAATTAATTTAATTGAATCAATAAGTCTGAAGCCAGAGTCTAAATAATGAACTACTGCTGCGCTTTGCAATGCATAAACAATGTCTCTTCCTAGATCCTGTGCTCAGCATTGATTACTGCTTCAGCTTTGTCGTCCTATTACAGCTTTGTCTGTTATTATAGGTCTGTCGCAGCTTTAACATTCCTGCATGTGTCTGAAAACATTATTGGGCATCATTCGTTTTGCAAGCTGAGATTTGTGAGAAAACTGAAGTAGATTTGTCAGTTGATGAAAAGCTAATACTGAATTAAATCATACAAACGTACAATTAAAATAAAAATACATCATTAAATAAAACATTTCAGTTGAAATAGGCTCAGATGACAAAAGTTTGGGAAACTGTTTTTAGAGGATGATCTGTTCTTTTCCAAACAAACTAAACAAATTACTGTTAGAAACAGTCCGTGTAACCTACGGCAGACACACAGATTTCATAAATCACATAATATACGGTGATTTTGTATAATTTGGAGTTAAAAACAAGAATGTGAACCAAACTTCCTGTGAACACTAATCTAAATCATAAGGTAAAAATTAAGTAACAAAGTCATCGTAATGGTAATAAACTCAACTGCCAAAGGAACATCACAAAACTATTAGAAGACAGCACGCTCTGCACAAAGGCTGGCTTGATAGTACACATGTACTGGGGCGAAGCGGTTTACACACCCTCTTGTCATTCCAAAGACTTTACTTCATCATAAGATCAACTTTAACAACTTTTTGCGCGTGTTAAACATTTCTGTTGAGTAGATTTTCAAAGGATGGACAGTTTTATGAAAAATATGACAGAATTTTCATTTTAGGATAAACCCTTTGAATATTTGGTGATTAACCTAAACAATCCTTATTTTTCTCCAAACTGAAAGAGTAACCACAGAGCTGTGAGCTCTTCCACCCTTATACATCATATCCACAACGTCAAGAGAAAGCCATTATCAGAACACAGTGTGTGTGTTTAGAGGAGGGAGTTGGTACCAGGGTGAAGCTCTTGGGAGAAGCTGCCCAGCGTTTGATGTTGGTCAGACTCCATTCCTGCATCACCTCTTTGGTCTTCTCATCCACTCTCATTACACTCTCTTTAGTGATGCCCAACAAACGCGGAACAAGCTTATTCTTTCCTTTCATTTTTTCCTGTAAAGAGAATAAACATTAGCATTAACACGAGGAAAGCATGACCCGTTTATTAATATTAGAGCTCAGGTCTTTACCTTGACTAAGAAGAAGGACACTCCATAGGTTTTTAAAGATCTGGCCAGTTTGACGTAACTGACTTTGGCCTCAATCTCTGTCATGTTTTGGCAGTTTTTGTGTGCCTTAAAGAGACGAGATATAATTATATGAAAATTCATATATAAATGCACTGTTATAAATCTATTCTTTAAATAGTTTTTTTCTTTTTATTCATTATACAGTAATGTAATATACATGTGTTAGGCTAACTGAGACTTGTTATAGCACTTGCATATCATTGTCTGATCTCATTTGTTGATTTTGATTGCTTCTATTGTCCTCACTTATAGGTCGCTCTGGATAAAAGCATCTGCTAAATGACTAAATGTAAATAAAAAAATAATAAATAACCTGCATAACCTTACCTGGAAGATCTTTTTCTCGCCCTTGTTCTTGATGTACTCTTTGGGCAAAAATTCTTTCAAACTGGAGGAGACAGAAATGAAGCAAGAATTAAGAGTTTTATTTTTATTAATATTTTGAGAATGAAAGCAATCTGGACCGGTTAACAAAGCAGTAGCTTGTGCAGGGATCTGCTGTATTAAATAGTGTTGTTAATAGCTTACAAATAAAAGTTTTTGTTTACATAATATATCTGTGTGCACTGTATATTTATTATGTATATATAAACGCACACACACACATACAGTATTTTTACATGTGTATATGCATTTATATATATTTACATTCTTATCATTTATATTCTATATAAATATATTTAAAACAAGACTGTGATCCAGTACAGCAATAGCTGATTAACAGCAGGGCTGGAAGTTTAACAAAAGTCATGTTTTCTGTTTGTATTCTATGTCAATTACCCATAAACACCCAACATGTGAAATATCATGCACACATAAAGCATGGTTCCTGATAAACTTCTTAACAAAGACAAGAAATAACAGTTGCCATTGCTAAACTATGAATACCTACTGTTTATGAAAATATAATCAGAAAAAAGGAAAAGGAAGATTTTATGCAAATAAATCAATATTTGACTTAATTGTTCGCATTTCTGTTTTCATGCAGCTTGAGAAATGCAGAATCTGTTGGTTTGGAAGGGTCTGATGGCAAACTTATACTGTGATTAAATATTGTAATACCTTTATAATGCAAATAAAAGGTTTCTATGGGATAAAAGCTGTACTTTCACAGATACAGGTAAGAATACATAGGAATGTGTTGAGCTCACTCAAGGAATCCAGGTTTGTGTTTCGACTCATTGTGGTCTCCAAACTGGATCTGGCACTGGTATCCAGCAAACTCACAGGCCTTATCAAAGGAGACAGGGTGGGAGCCGTTCAGGATGTCATCACGAGCCTGGGATACAACATACGGTACATAAATACAATTGAATTTTGAACTAAATTAACAACAACCTGAAGCAGACAACTAATGTCACATTTCTAGCAAGAAGTAACTTGTCTACACTAAAAGTAAAAAGATGCACAAAGCATCACAATTACAGCCAATCAGATTTCAGTATCTTAACTAACAGAATGCTTTGTCACTAAGGACAAAAGCTCAGATTTACATGAAAAAGACTAAGCTCAGATCCAAAGAGAAACAAGCAAACATGTTGTGCAGAATATCATTCAGTTTACAAATGACATTGACGTGAAGGTGATGTTCTGTGGTGTTTACCTGCACATAGAGCAAGTTGAGCTGTACTGGGTCCCTGGAATCTACGTTCTGGTCCGAGTAGAAGAACTTTCTTCTGAGAAGAAGCATCTCAGACTCCTCTACACCCTGCTCTCGAAGCGTCCGCCCATGATCCAACCAATTCACTGTTCAAATACAGCTCTGACATCAGTAAATTCAACTACATTCAGAAATATCACCCACAATGTAAAAGCATGGAAACACATGACTGATTTTTCATCACTCATTATCTTAAAAATCTTTGAATTGCATTTTCATACCCAAAATGTAATTAACATGTTTAATGGATTAGCCAAAGTGCAGAGTAAAGAAATTCAGTCAACTAGATCTAGAATACATGAGATTATGCATCTTGTCACTACGAAATTTCCTCAAGTGAACAGGTTGAGAATACACTGTATGCATTTTTTTGAAGTCCTGCTAAAATAGCAAACAAGTTTCTTTTATTCATGGTAAGCAGGAAGCGACATACACTCATCATCTGTGTGAAGTTTCTGTTTGAGTTTCTCCATTTTTTTGTCATCCCTCAGGAGGGTCTTGTCTCTTTTCAGTGTCCCCGTGGTCTCTTCCTTCTTTTCCTCTCCAACGTCACGCACCAGCGAGTACTCGTCATAATTTGTGATGCCTGATAAACAAGAAGTGTTTTACTCTCTCTCTGCACTCAAAGTGCTCGTCAAGGGGTCAAAATAGTTCATAAAACTTCTAAATATATATTTTTTACCTTCATTAAAAAAATGGAGGTATTGTCGGACACTACTTATTGGATCACCAAAATCAAATATCTTTATACCAAGTGAAAACAGGGCCCATGTGACGGTACAGTTTAGAAAGAGAAAAGCAGCGGTCCTATCACTGAACCCTGTGGTACCCCAGTGCTGAGGGCACTCAGTGAGCACAGTGAGCTAACACAACTGTGTTAATATAAAATGTTTAATATGTTTAATATACAATACGTATAATATAAAATAAGAGACATCTGACCTAGAAATGACTAAAAAGCAGGCAAAATGGAGTTCTCGCTCTTCATATGGACATTAACGTACCTATTCTGGCACAGATGGTCATTAGCATGTCACTGACAATTTTTGAGTCATCCACCATGACTGTTTTAACAGTTCCATCCAACATGCGGATCTTTAGGGGTCTCTGTTTCTTTTTGTACTCCAAAGTGTCCTAAAAAAAGAGCAAGTTCTTATGAAAATCCTTCATAAAATACCAACAAATTATGTTCACTTGTGTTATCCGTTGTATCTTAAGTTACAGTTTATATTATTTTAATATAAAACTGATTTTAAAAATAATGTTGGCATTTACTGTACATTTTTTTTTCGTTTGACAGATGCTACAAAGTAATTTACACTGGCAATCAACACTTAAACCTGTATTTTCTAGAACCATGCTTTACCAGTTACAGATGCTTGAAAGTGTGTATATTGATTTCAAGTACTTAAAAACTAATTAAAACTTGTATTTTCCTTAAGACACTCCCAATAATAGAAACAATGGGGATAAATTCCACATCTTGATGTTTTATTTGAATTTCTACACTAGACTCACCCCATTTCTCAGCATGTAGTAATCCAGAGCTTTGCCTGCTTCCAGCCAAATCCCCTTCTTTGGGTCCTCATCTGACAGGAAGAGGCCATAGTCACTGGCTGCAAGAAGACAGAAGACTTAAGAAGATTGCATTCTACAACCTGATAGCTGGAACCAAAAAAGTTGCAAAATGCAGCTAAACAATCAGTTTTGGTTTGTTTTATTAGAACACGTTCACATAAATGAGTTAACTGTGTTTGGGATTAAAAGTAATACAAGTTTGGAACCTCCTGCAATGTCCACTAAATAAAGTGAATATATTTCATCACTAGAAATTAATTTTTAGGTAAGCTCTGCTTTATATCTTAATTTCCCCTGTTTTCTATCATCGCTGCTTGATTTCTTAATGAGCATATTTTATTATTATTAATTATTTGTAAATGCAGTACTGTAAAGGCATTTTTAGTGTTTAAAATTTATTTAGGCTACTGCAGAAAAATAACACTTATTTATAATTATTTATTTGACTCTTTTTAATGTAATCAAAATGTGTGTTTATTAAATTATTAACATTATTATAACATACTAATTTAGAGAGACCTTATGTGATGTTTAAGTCGTTATTTTGGAAAACTGCTAGCATAAGTAATTATAAATGTTTTTCAAAGATGTGCATGAAAGCCGTTCTTCTGTCAAATGCAGTTTAATAGAAAAACGAGCTGTCCCGATTCAGTGTCTGCGGTCAGATGTGATGTTGATAGGTTTATTGTAAGTGATATTACTCTAGCTTTATTTTCTTAACTGGTTATAAAATAAAACATCTCTCACCTAAGACAAGCGAACTATCCTGTCCTGCCAGATGTTATGCTGCGTTCGTTGCGCCCATAAATTTGCTTTGTTTTATATATATATAAAACACTTTGAATATGTAATTTCATCTGAGAAGACATCACCCCAATGTGTCTGTAGACAGTGTAAGGAGGAGAGAGCCAGTAAGGA
>JAUCMS010000002.1:4083849-4100043 GCA_032357445.1 Enteromius radiatus
CTCTTATCAGGTGTTCTCCAAACTCTTCAGGCATTACAGGAGAAAACTCAGAGCTGTTATCTTGGGAAAAGGACGTACTGTAGCAATAATTGGGTGCCAATAATTGTGGAAAACATTTATTTCATGATGAGTTTTTCTCCCTATTTTCAATTGTTAGCTTAGATAGCTTAGAATTTTGTGATTGTTTTGAATGAAAGATCAAAAGGATAAGCAATGCAGATTTATTTGCTCAGATTTACCAAGGGTGCCAGTATTAGTGGAGGGCACTGTATATATGTACAGATTGTAATTATGCTGTAATATACTAGGCTATATGGTCTGGGATTTTTAAAAGAAACTGTACCATTCTACATCTTGCTTGGAAGGACAGTATAATGCTTGGAAATATTTCACGTCTTTAATTCCATTTATTATTTGTAGTGCCTTCCAATAATCACAGTTATGCTTTGTTACTTTTAATCAGAAATAGAGTATCAGCTTTCTGTCAGGTTTATTACAAAATACAAACTATAGCCTGTGTGCTTTCTCAGCCACAGTAAGATGTCAGTAAAACACATCACGTAAAGTCACATTTACCTCAGGAAAGACATTCATTGTACATAAACTTGATAACGGCTAGAAAAAATAACTAGAGAGAAGCATTGTATTACATCCATTGTATTTTTCTTAACCTGCCATCTTCATTGTTAATATGTTAATTGTTAAATGTTCATTTCTTTGGCAGGCCATGCTCAATATCCAGCTTAAAACAAGTGGATGGTGTTTCAGAAGCCAAAGCAGCCATGCTAACGCCTCTCATTGATGTCATTCTCGCATTCTGTCAGACAAACGGCTTACAGGTACTGCTAAACATTGTAATTATACACTACATAATGTTTTCCAAGGCTGCGATATTTGAAGCATTTTATTATGTGTTGCAAATTAATGTCTTCTTGCTGAATAAACGTATCAGTTGCTAAATAACGTATTTTACGCTGTGCATCTTGCGAAAATAATGACGTTTGAAGAGTCCAGCCTCTAACTTGCTTCTCTGTGTGGTAGTCATGTGAACATGATGGTTCAGTGCATACTTTAAACAGTGGTTTACTAAACAAATTGCTCTTTTTTTCAATAACAATTGAAATTTGCCTACGGATAAAAATCAATCTTAGCTTAAGCTCTAAACTGTATGGAGCCCTTGCACATTAGTATGAGGTTCAGAGCCCAAACTTACATTTAATTACTATTTAATTTTTAAATATAATAGTAAACACTAAAAAAGTATTATGTTGCAAATAGTGGAGTTTTTAAATGAACTTCTAAATTATAACACTTTTATTTGTTGGCTTTAAGAAAAGAGCATTAAAAATTTCTATTTCTACCATCAGGGAAATAATTAAGAATTTCCAGTCAACATAAAAGGTTAAGAAGCTGCCTGGAAGAGGACTTTAAGAGGAATTCTCCTCACTCATCCAAAAACATGTTGAAATATGAATTTATTTACACAGTGGCTGTTTTGTAACAGAATTATTTAAACGTACATTAAATAATTAAGACATCACTAACAGGTATGCTCTCAGTGGATACATAAGCACTAAACGCCTGGCGATCGCCTCGAGCTACAAAGTCAGCATATCAAATATGTGCGATGTATAGGAAAAATAACCATTTGAGTTTTAAACAACTACATTCTCACCTGAAAAACTCTTAAAGCTACACTTTATGACACAATAATGTATGGTACGGTTCGCTATTTTGGTACCATTCACAATGGAAATGGACATAATTGCATACTGCACTGTACTGAACCTTACCACTCAGTGGAAACGAGCCTTAAGAGTTATCCTGTATTATGAATGTGTTTGCAGTAGGGGTTGAATACTGTTGAATCAGAATGATCAAATCTTGCCAATAGTTAGCTCATCGAATCATATTTTTGGGGGAGGGGGGCAAAAATATATTAACAAGAGTCAAGTAGTCAGACATTTGACAGTCATAAACACACTAAGGACAGACTGGAAAAATGTAATGGACCCCTCACTGATACAGACAAGGTAAACAACGTTTTAGGTTTTGATTAAAAGAAAAGGCTAATTTAGTTAACATTTAGCTGGCCGCATGTATTGTTATTTATTACTTATCAGAGCTGATAAAACTGCATGTTCACTTTAACTCTATAGAGATTTTCATGGAGGAAATTAACAAATATCCTGCTAATTTTTTCAGACTATACTTGAAGCATGTAATACTGCCACATAAAACCCCATGTGATCATATAAATATGAGCTGTTGTGAAAACTCAAACATAGCTAGTTTTATCAAGAGCCTGTTCCAGAATTAAATACTGCAGGTGCTTCAGAAAATGTATATTAGTATTATTAATAGTGCTGTCAAATGATTAATGGCATCCAAAATAAGTTTTTCTTTACGTAATTTATGTGTGTAAAAAGTATATTTGTTATGTGTGTATATATATATATATATATATATATATATATACATACAAATACATGCATGTATATATTTAAGAGAAATATGTTATGTTTATGTATTAGATATATTCATATATATAATATAAAATAGTATAAATGTATATATGTCAATATTGTGAAGATATACAGTCTTATGCAAAAGTTTAGGCACCCCCTGAAAAATAATAGATTTTGGTGATTTTTTTTTTAATTGAAAAGATGTTAACACAGTTTCTAATGACGGCTGTTGCCATGCATCAGATCTAATGAGCTGATTAAGGTCTGAAACCTTGAAAACGTCAAGTCACTTTTATTTATATAGAGCTTTTAACAATACAGAAAAGAATTCTGAGACTCTGGAACTCTTAGAGTGGCCAAACCTTTGCACAGTGCCGCCATAATGGTTTTTCTTTTTCTTTTTTTTGGCATAAGAAGTAACTATGCATCAATGTTTGCTAGACTATATCTTTTAAATAAAAAAAATCACCAAAATATGTAGTGTATCAAGGGGTGCCTAAACTTTTGCATATGACTGTACACTGTATGATATCTTTATATCTACATAATACACATATTTAAGATACAAGTTATGTTAATATAAACATATACATGTGAATGTATGTATATTTTTAAAATACGTACTGTATGTGTGTATTTATACAGTACTTATATTAAGCAATTTATCACAGTTAATCATTTGACATCACAAATTTGAATACTGCAATTTAATCTGTGAATTCTTTTTATAGATGTTACTATCTAAAAGAAACAAACAAACGCTTTTTTTTATCAAATTGAATGTTCTTCACTGTCATGTTTTCTTTGGTTGCTGTGCATTAAAATACACAATAGCAGCTAAACAGCTGTTACTACTGTAGATCACCAGATTGACCCGTCTACATCCAGAACCACATATCTTTTTTTTTTTTTTTATAGTGGATCTCTCTGGCTCAGGGCTTATAGGGCTGAGACTGTTCAATATGAAGTGTTATACTGTATGATAATGAGATGTTCTGTGAATTAGGGAGATGATTCCTCCAGCTCTACTCCACCTGTCCAAACTGAGTCTAGCTGTGAGTACAGTTCTGTGGGTCAGTCTCTACCGGACAGTGTCTCTGTCACATACAGACAGTTTCAGATGGAGCACAAGAGCATGGTACGACATTCACTCCCAATGCTTTTTTTTATGTGGTATCTGCCCTGTTTATTATCATTTTTTTTATATGCGATTATGTAAAATTACTCCCATCAGTAGTTAAAAACATAAAATAAAGGTATGTAATTTTTTAATTACTACAGCACAAGAATTAGTTGGGGTTGACAAATGTTAGTTTCATAAATGTGTGTAGCATGAGACATACATTTGGTCCTTTGTGCCATTTGTTAAATAGGACAGTATTAAAGAGACGGCAATCAATGGGAGAGAAGTTCTTTTGGAGGAGTTTTTGAAATTGTGTTGCCCAAGACATTGCAAAAAATCCCACATTAAACTAGTTCAGCAGCATTTTCTTTGTGTATGATTCATTGTGTAATCATCAATAATAATTATAATAAAAAAGGTTAATTAAAAAAATAATAAAAACGTTTATTAAACGTTTATATTTTTTCAAAATATTACACACTTTAAATAAGACTTTGTGTGATTATAGTCTTTACTACAATCTCTTACTAATATTTTTAAATAATGCCCCATAAAGTATTACTTTAATTTTTATGAATTTCAAATGTCTGAATTGCATTTTTATTATTTGAGCATGTGTTTAATGTTTTTTTATGTTTAATTATTATTAATGTTGGATAAACAAAATTAGCCTGATGTCATGAAGCCAGTATGTTTTCATCCTGAAGCAGCAGTTATTTAATGCAGATGTATGTTATTGTCTTGTGTAGAGGCAGGTAGCAGATGCTCGCAGTCTACCTATTGCAGTGGTGGAGTCTCATTTGTTGCAGGCTAAGAAGATGGGCTGTGCTGTGGACATGAACAGAGCTGGACTCTCAGAGTCTATCTATAACACCATCAAAAATAGCATCAAAACTTCTCTGATCAGCTCAGGTTAAACACATTTCACTAGAATCTAAACGTTGAAAGGTTTTTTCTTATAGATTGTCTTTGATTTTGTTCAAAAATTGTATGATGCTACTGCAAACTTTGGGGTAAACTCACATTTCTGAAATTTGTTTGTGTTTTGGTGTGTGTTTTGGAGCAATCATCTCAGTTAAAAGCAAGGGGGGTTTCCATAGGTGAATCAGAAGTATCCCCTCTGAACTCATTTTTGTTTTCATAAGTTTATAGAGTTCTAGACACTTGAAGATTTCCCTAATATGATCAGAGAGAGGAGAAAAAAAAGATATGTAGTTAGTAGTTGATTTATCATAAGTTTTTGCATGAGTCAGTTTCTCACTATAAGAGCTTTGCTCTTTTTTTACCTTATAAATCGGTGTATTAAAATATTTTATGTACCGTAGGCCTGAGATGTGAGAGGGCAAACATTTCAGAATTGCTGTCTAATCAGATGGTATTTCCTTAAGTATCATTCATAACACCTAATCTTTTATAACATGGGATTTGGACGAGATATATTCAAAAATATTAAGGTAATAAAATATATTTGTAAAAAACAACTTAAAATAACTACACAAGCATGTAAAGCAAATATCTTCAATGGAAATTCAGTGTGGAGCAATGTTTTCTCCTTTTTTCCCTTCCTACTGAATTTATATTAATAAATGAATTATAGGTTACACTTTATTTTAAGAAGTCATTGTTACAGTGTAATTATACAGTTAATTTTTGTTTTAGGATTACTTGCATGTAATTATGCATCATTTATAATAGTAAGTAAATGTAACCTGTAACAAGGACACTGTGTTACTGAATGATACAATTAATGTAATTATACAGTTAATTACTGAGTAATATTAGGCTAATTAATATGTACTTACTATAAGAGTTAGAATTTGGTTTAGGGTTAGTTGCTTGTAGTTATGCATAATTTACTGGTACTGTCTATTACTATAGTAAGTACACATAACATTTGTAACAAGGACTTGTATTGTTTCTGTTTTATTCCTGGACAGATCTGAGTGATTTTAAAGCAATCCGGTCTCATGTCCCTGAAGATGTTAGTAGCTTCCTGCTAAGGCTGGCACTTTACGAACTCCAGAGAGAAGCTTCATCCACAGCACATCATGAGATCTCCTGGATAGAGCCCCTGGTGTGTTTCACTCCAGTCACTTTGAACTCTGCACCAGCAGAGGTCAGCACAGTGCTGCCACATGAAAACACATCTGGATTTGTTTGTAGCATACTGCTAGTGGCTAACCTTACTGATTTCACTATTAATAATTTATTTATAGCTGCTGTCTATATGTGTAAAGGCTTCCTCTGTGCTGAGCAGAATTTTATTGTGATCTGATTCATGCAAAATACTACTTTACTATTATGATTTTTACTTATGCCATTAATGACAGAAAAAGAAAATGAGGTATACGTGCCATCAGTGTTTTAATTCAATGAACATACTGTACTCTCAGAGAGTCTTGTAATGTGGCACGATATAATCCTAAATATATCATCTAAAACTACTTTAGAATGAATACATATGCAGCTCACATTGATTCAGACACTAAATTTAATATTTTAGCTTTGTGTTAATTCATTGTGTGCATACTGCACAGAATGTTTTTTTTATACATTCATGTTTTAACCTAAAATCTTCATGACATTGATATTTGTCAGTTACGCATTGACAGATTTCAGCTAATGACATTGACTGTTTACGCTGGCCCAAAAATCCAATGTTTTGCTTACATCTGACACAAACCACACGTAAAAAACCTGAAATCCGATCAAGCCACCACAATGCTAGAGCGACAGGTTTGCTGGGAAAGATTGCTTTTTAATGTCGCGTGCTGCATATGTGCTTGCATTTTATTGACGTGGGAACTTGAAAACTCTCAACATTCAGGAGCTGGTTTTCAACTCCTACCCCTTGAACTTTATATACTAAGTTGCGTCACTACTAAAACCTACCATATTTGCCTCTGCAATGAGGTGATAAATATCAGATGTGGTCAAAAGTCTGTGCATTAAGACTTGCACTGTCAAGGCAGTCATTGTTAAGTCTCTCAGTGTCCTCAGACTTTGACAGAACATCTGCTGTCTTTCAGACTGATCATGGCAGACCTACTTTATTTTTCTTAGCCCATCTCCAGATGTGGGATTATCTACTTTCGTCCATGGCTTTGGGAGCTATATGCTATCACTGAAGCCTTATAAAACATGCATGAATGTCTTATAAAAAAGAAAGTGGATGTTTTAGCAAATTACTGCTTGTGTAGGTGATGTTCTGTAATGCTCATGTTAGCAGGTGCATGAGTGCAGGGATTAGATGCTAACAGATGTGTGTCATCACTGTAGGATAAATCAGAAACTGCAGGCAGACCTCCTGTTAAACACATGATTGGAGAGTCGCAGCATGAGGCAGACGTCATGGACATGAGTGAAGATGACCTCTTCATCAGTATTCCCATGCCACAGGTGACTCACATCTGTCTGTCTGTCACAAATCGAGTTTATCTGAATATGTGCACACATTGTTTCTGAAATCAGTGCACATGCGGATAGGATTGAGATGAAATTCTTTCTTTCATTTAGACTAATTCTGATCTCTTAAATACCTAAAAATAATAATAACTTGTAGGATTTACCTTAAAAAATGTTCATAAAAATTGGGGTAATTCTTATTTAGTCAAGGCTTACCTGGCAATACTTTACACCAAATTAAACCATGCTGTGTTACTTAAAAATATAAATTTTATTTATTGTTATTGTATAATTTAAATGATGCAATGGCTTTATGGTGATGATCATATCTACATAATTAGTAATGTTGCACTCGTCTAAATACAGAGAAGTCAATACTTGTAGAAAATAAGTGTTAAGTGTGTGGTGTACCTGTATCGTTGTGTACAGGATTCCTGTCTGAAGTCATGTGACCTAGTTCCTGAGAGCGGTGGAATGTATCTGGCCTCATGGAATCAGGATAACCTGGATAAAGACACGCAAGATCTCTTCAGCGATTCACCTGTGAAGGTATGATATGTTCTTGCTAAGCTTTTAAAGAACATGTGAAAGGTGATATTCATCAATAATCCTGAACAAAAAAAAATCGTGTATCACAGTTTCCACAAAATATTAAAATGTTTTCAATAATAATAATTATCAGAAATGTTACTAATGTTACAATGATTTCTGAAGAATCACGTGACACTGAAGATATTATCTCAGGAATGCATGGCACTTTACTATGTATTCAAATAGCAATTTTAAATTGTAATATTTCACAATGTTATATTTTACTGTATTTTTGGTTAAATAAAAGACAATTACTTTGATTTTGACAGGGTACAGCAAATTATTTTATTATATTTAACAGACATTGGGCATACAGTATGAAAGAAATTGAAAATTCTTGAGAAAATGTGAATTCATAGTAAAAATAGTAAAGAAAGTGTGTAAACTACTTTATCTATTATTATTGAGTACTATCTGAACACTGTGTAAGAATGATTGTGACACATGATTTAACAGTTTTTGATAAAAATGACACCTTCAGATTTAAAACCACATACATGATGTTAACAAGAAGATCTTTAAGCTGTAATCTGAAACCCGACCCTTGGTTTAGGTCTAACCCTGTCTGCTAGAATGATTAGACATCAGACAGCCTCCCCGAAGTGATGAGCACTGTGTCCTGCTTTAGTGCGAGCCAACTGTCTTTAACCTCTGCTTGACCTTTGACACAAGCTATTACCCGATACCTCCCCTTGTAAGCTCAAAGCCATTAAGGTCATAAGGTTGTGACCTGTGTCAATACACTTCACGTTTGATCTCCAGGAGGTGTGACAGGATGGAGTCGTCTTTATTGTCAAGATCTGTTTCTAGTAATAAAAGAAAGAGGTGAAATTGAATTATAAATATTACTGACACATTATAATGATACTGCTTTTTTATCAAGACTAATTTATTGTGTAATGTTGTATTTGCAGTTCTGGACTTTTCCAGTAAATTCCAGCCATTACTGTCTAGTGCGCATTTCTGTGACCTGTTAACATGGAGATTAATGGTGATAGAAGCTTGTTTGAAAAGCACGTCCATCATGGCTCTTTTGTCCTGCAGTGTAGATCAATATGAGATCATTAGGGCGTCTCTAAACACACCCTCCGTCCTTATGTTCCCTTGCCCACAACTGATTTAGCATGAAGAGTGAACAGATTACAAAACAGGGAGAAGAGCTGGCTGGGAGGAAATGGCTTAAGAAGAATTGTGATGGGCGATAATCCGATGGTGGGCAGTATGGGGTTTTCCTTTGTTGATGCAGCTGTCTGCGTCATGTAAACCATCACATTCAGAATTTTCTCAGTGATGTGACTGTAAGCCAGCACATCACTTTGTTTAACCCTCTGCACGGTTGAAGTACTATGCCATGAAATTCAGCATGAATCAAAATAGTTACTTTGGCCTTTGTTTAAAAACATATTTTTTTCCTCCGTTTTGGCCTTCCATTCACACTAAGACAGCGCTTTTATGAAGGAAAAATTAGCTTTTTAAACTTTCCAGAGTGGATACACTTGAAAATGTGTGTTTTCACATTGTAGTGTGGCCTGTTAAATCTAGGGTTGGAAATCCAAGGTCAGGAATCGGATACTTGTTATTAAATAAAACTTTCAATTCCACCTATCAATTCCAGTATGCACATCTTTTATTTTTAGATGGGGCTGTATTTGTCTTTGAATCATTCTTTCAAGAAATTCATTCAAAAACACTGATTCGTCCAGTAATGAAATCTAGAGTGAGTCATTGAATCATTTCATTCATAAATTCCACAAGATTTTTAGTTGTCTACTAGTTTTTTCTTCAGAGTTGTAAGAGAACTACAATTTTGCATTAAAAAAAGTCCAGCTAATTATTGTTCATGGTATTCAGCAGCAATTAAGCTAAGAGTCACACGACCCCTCATTCTCCGGTTGGTGCGAGCAGTCTGTGGCTACGTTTACATGAACAATTTCTGGTTCAATTGGACTGAATTCATTCCGATTGATGAATCTGCATGTAGTGTTTACATGAATATTAATTGAAGTGATCAGGTTTGGTATGCACGTTATGTCACAATCTTCAAATGTATTTTTTTTAATTCAAAAAATTATTTCAAAATTATTTTATTGTTGCACACTGTACAAATATGTTTCTCACTGTTTGCACATAACTACTCTCCTACACTGTTATATATATATATATATATTTTTTTTTTATATTTTTACATTGTTTAATAAATACATATAAGCCCCAGTACCATACTGCTCAAATTTGGCTCCTCACACTCTAAACCTGTCATCTGTGGGTGAGAATTCAAGGACTGGTGGGAGGTTGTCCTGCTTCAGTTGCTGTGTAAAAGACTAGTTTCATAAGGACAAGACATACATGTATACAACTCTTTATTCAAAATGATGAACCGCTTGTTCATTACTCATTTCTGCGTCATTGCAGATGCACTCCGATCAACTGTTTACAGTACATGCATGCTCAATCATACTAGAAAAGGAATAAAGGCGTTTACATGAAGCCTGTTGAGCCATCAATCCAATTACAAACTGATTATTTTGGTCGCTCTAGAACATAGCGCCACTATGTTAGCATTTAGCTTAGCTCCATTCATTCCTTAGGATCCAAACAGGGATGAATTTAGAGAAGCCACCAAACACTTCTATGTGTTCCCCATTTAAAGACGGTTACAAAAGTTATATAGTTATAAAAACTGAAAAAGAAGTGAAAGAAGTAGTAGGAAAGATGTGTAGAATCAATAGTTTTTACACTTTTTGGTCTTCACATAAGGAGGGTTTTGTGCGAGGGATGCAGCCATGGTTTACTAGCCTTTTTTATACCAGTTTGAAAAACAGAAACTGAATTCAGCTGAACACACTTTACTGTTAATCACAACAAAGGGCAGCGGTTCTCAATTCCAGTATATTAGTTACAGTACAGTAACACACCTGATTCTGATATATCAGCTCGTTAGAAGTGAAGAAGTGAGCTCCGTGCATAAACTGTGCTCCGATCGACATGGTCCCTACACAGTGTTTATTGCTCCCTACTCCCTGAGCAGGGGAAATCCATTCAAAGTTTGATTTACTTCGGAACATTCATGCACGGATTTGCGCTGCACAATGTCTTCACACACGGATAACTGTGATATCCTACCTCTGTAAATAATATAGTTGAAATTCACGTGTCACGCGCTTCAATGCCCTTTGAATGGTACATATACGTTCGCTTTAAACTGGAATTATGGCGGAATATCTTGATGTCCATTTTGCAGTGCACTTATGTTCAAATAGAACAAACGTTTGAAGCGATAAGAGAAACATGCAAAATGTGCAGAGCAGGGGTATGCGAGGACTGGAATTGAGAACCGCTGCAATAGAGTGTGGGCCAAACGCAACTTCAGCACATCTCAAACCCGATCTGAAGAACTCTGTGAAAATTTCAGGCTCAGTGTGCAAGGACTATAAGGACTATAACCTGCAGATATGCTGGTAATATGCATGTTAATAATCAATAATTAATAGTGAGAATCGGTCCCCAAACTACAGTTTATTTTTATTTCACATCTTATGAACTGGTCAGTGGAGGAGACTGAAAATGTGCTAAATATTTTCTAAAAAGCTCTTGCTGATATATATGTCAGCTTTCTTAAAAGCTAACTACAGGATGATTGTCTTTGTTTGCACAGATTGAAAGTCAGCCTACAAAGAGAAAACTGCCTGACTGGGCTGAAGGACCGAGTACTTCAGTACCTGCTAAGACTGAGAAGAAAGCCAAAAAGAAGAAAGGACTTTTCATTTGATACTTACTAGGGTGTGTAGTGTACGTTTTATATTTTGTTCAAGATTTAAAATAACCTGAATACTGCTCTGACCTAATTCTACGAGAATGTTTTTGTTATTTCTCTGTATTTGTTCTCAAGCTTGAACTCCTAGTTATTTTTCCAAATTCTTACCGACTGACACACAAGTTAGGGAATCTTTCTTTATTTGCGCATATCATGTTTCTGGGTCTGTGAGTGGCATGGAGCTGTACTTTACCGACTTCCACCTGTCGTATGGAAACATCAGAATCCCATGCAACTCCTGATTCATTCCTGAGTGTAAAAATAGTTCATAATTGACCGGAGATTATATGATTTTGACAATTCAGGGTGTTTATTACAAAGGAGCAAATTCTTTAATGAAACAAACAAATGTAGTAATACAGTATTGATACAATTTCATTTGAATATTTTGGGTGTTCACAGTGAATTTTATTTGACCCATGCTTGCTGTAACTGAAGCAGCACAAAGCAGTATTTGTGTGCAGGCTTTTATAGTCCATTCCACTTCTGGCTCGGTGCTAAATACACACATAACAACAGAGCCTTAAAGCATGCCAAATCTGTCCCCTGCACCTTTCCCTATCATCATAATCATTCCCAAAAACCTGTCAGTTTAGCTTTGGCTGGACATCTGAGTCTACCTCTGTTTTTGTTGTGCAACAATGAAGCACAGCTGACTAATTTTTGTATATTATATGGCTAATGATTTTGTATCAAAAATAATCAAATAATTAAAGGTTTGTAACCACCCAAGTCTGAGTGCTGTTAGCCATGATCCAATACAGATCTGAATGATCACGGAGAAATGCTGTCATCTCACTGCTCTAAATGATTTAATGTACATGTCATACTGAAAGAAGTTTGTTACAGATAAAACTACAAAGGATTTCTTACTGGTCTTGCTCTAATCTGATTATCTGAAGTCATGGTTATTTTTGTAGTACTTTTTAAAGTGGTTATACAGAACTGGACACACAGTGTGTGTGTGTGTGTGTGTATATATATATATATATATATATATATATATATACATTGTCACAAATGGCAAAGGAACACAGGACAACAAGTTTGAAAATAAACAAACTTTTTGTGGATTTATTGACAATAAAGAAGGTAAAGTTTGAGTTGGAGGGTGTGCTCTCTTTAAGGGCCCCCAAAGCAGAGAGACCGGGTTTCTGTCTCAATTAGAGATGCAGGTAGATCGGGCTACACACTGGCTTCTGGGGAGAAAAGAAGAGAGACGTTAGTTCCAGCCGTTGGGAGTTCAAATGAAGCTCAAACTCCCGGTGTGCCACACACATAGCTTATCGCAAACGAACATCAGCTGGGCCGGATCAGCCACTGATGATCTCTCGGGCTTTCCCTCGTTGGTTACCAAGGCAATGCTGATCAGAGATCGGGATGCTTGTCACTATATATATATGCACTTATATATTTGAGCTTTATGTAAAGAGCTGAGAATAATATAGTTACATTTTGCAATCAAACCTTAATTTCATGTAGCTAACGGGATGAATGCAGTGCAACGGCTTGGAATAAAAGCCACCAGTCCCCTATATATATAAAAAAGTACTTTAGAGAATGTGATCACAAATTATATACACTATAATAATTTATTTTGTTGCTCCCAACATGCTGTATAAGACACCTGACAGTGATCCGACATTTCTGGACAATACTCGATTTGAGAAATATGTGGTTTAAAATGTGGTAGCACCTTTCACTCCAAATATTACTCTCTTTTATGGCAACTTTGTTGTAAAAATAGTTATTTGTTAACAGACATTACAAAAAATATAGTGGTATTGAATTTTAGCAAAATTATTAATGTAAAAAAAAACAAAAAAAAAAAACTATATGTGCAATTGAGTCACCTTACAGTTACTGATAGACAAAACTTTCCCTTTTAACAATTTGCCCCTGACTGCTCTATGGAAAACTCGTTGGAACATGTATTTGGATGTTGGCCAGCTCGTCTGATCAAAGTTTATCTTCTGTGAACTTCAATTGGCCCCAACTGTCGAGTTTTTAAAAATGCTGATTATATATTAGATTTGATGTCAAATTTATAAGCTCTTTAAAATGCTACTTATGTACAATTTCACATGACACAAATTATTACATTCAAAAGAACATGGTAAAAGGCCATGTAATTTTGCGAGGAAAAAAGGGAGCCAACATCATGATATTTGGTCAGCTTACTACTAAACAGGGAATAGTCTTGCCTCTAAAATAAGTGAAATTTTAAAATGTGAATAAATAAAAACATACTGTAGGAGCACAACTGGAGAAAAAGCCTATTCTCTGTATTTATTCTCAGATTATTTCACCAAACCAGACTGTGGACAGGAACATTGTCCAAAATATAATTACTTTTTAGAATGACATGATTATTTTCTAAAACACAGTCTGTGGGGTAAAACGCCTCCCTGTGGGCAATGATCAATTACTGGAGTTTTTAATTTTGACTTTGTCTGTGTGTGTGTTTTGGGTCTACAATCTAGTTTTGACTTTCATATTTACCATATTTTCAAAACCCTCGCCACTTAATTGAACACTTAATTGAATAAGGAATTCTGTCGGCAATTCAACACGACGCGACAACCCGTCCTCCTTCGCCTCGCGGTGGGAAATCTCTCACCCCGCCTCCTGTAATACGATCAGCTGAAGAGCCAACAGGAGCCACGCTCCTCTCGCTTCACTTCTTCTGCTCTACTTCAATTCATCCAGCTTAACTCAAGAAACGCGCCGGAGGATGCGTGCGATGCTGTCGGGTCACGGTTCTTTCTCGGTCTTCGCTCTCTGTGGGGCGGCGGTGTGTTTGTCGCTCTGGACGCGTGTGGTCCGGAGCGGGAGCCTCGCTTGCTCTCCGCCCGCGGCGCCGGTGCAGGAGCTGGCGCGCCGCGCTGGGGTCGTGTTCGAGGGGAAGCTTCAGGAGGAAGCGCGGAACGGGACCGAGTCTCCAGCGAACGCGTCGCGTCAGGTGCGCGTCAGAGTGCAGCAGGTGTGGGAGGTGAAAGCGGGAGGGCTCCTCAAGGATTCTGTGGTGTCTCTCGTCTGGTTTGAAGGTGGCAGATGTTTCCAGCTCAGCACCGGGATCCGGTACATGTTCTTTATGGAAGCCACAAACGACACGTCGGTGTTCACAGCAGTTTTCCCGCCGGTGGAGACTAAGCGCACTGTGAGGAAGGATGTGAGCCAGGTGCTCTGTCAGGACTGCGGTAAGACCCTTCACCTGTTCATATCCATGTGTGAGCCGATTCAGTGACACAGCAGCAAAACTGAATTAAAACTTTGTTTTGTTTTGTTTTCTTCGTCACCTGTTGATCTTGGTGTTTAAGTGGAGCTCAGATAGAAGCTGTCAGATGGTAATATCAATAGTACAATGTTGTACTTGATACTCCAATATATATATATATATATATATATAATTGCATTTAGTGGCAGACATCTATTACAGCGTGCATATCTGATGTTCATTCAAAAGACTTGTTAGGCATGTATTTTTTTCTGAAGATCTCTATGTCAGACAGACACAATGTTGTATCAAAACTTGTGCCGTGCGACTGTGTTGCAGCGACGCAAAAGTGATTTTGAATTTTTGGCTCACTAAAGCTCAAAATAATTATTTAAAAGCTGGACTGTCATTGCCTTAAATCTGTGTTTTTGGCAGGATTTTTGGAGATTATTGCTACTAATGTCATCACCAGATTCTGCTGGATTACACAAATTCCAGCTCAACCTTGTTGCCTCTGCATTAAAAGCTAACCAGCTGGAAGTTAGACTACTTTTGGCTTGATGGACTCCTGCCTTAAGCTGTCAGGGTTCATTTTGATTAGCTCTGAATCATCTCACATCACACAATATTTGTAAAACCTTTATGCAGATAAAGAGCTTGTTCGGTTAGATGAGGTGTTAGTATTTTGATGAATGATGAGAGAAATCCACTATAAGACTTTTGCTTGCTATACTGACATATTTTGTGTGGTTACCTAGAGTTAGCTGACTTTGCTTGTTGCATAAACCAGAGGTCCAGGTATAGTTAAATTTTTTATATATTTTGGTATAAGCATGCATTTTTATGAGAGGCTGTAAGTTCTTATTCCTGCGTTTTTCCCATACTTAGTGAATCATTTTGTTTTGGTTTTAATGATTATGAGACCAACAAGCATGTCTGTGAAAGATTGGAGTTAGAAAAGTGAACATGTATTTTGGCTTTGTTATTGAGCTCCCTTTGTTTGAATTTGGCATCAGTTGCAGTCGCAAGATGAAATCCTTCAATTCCAACTATTGCTTCATCGACTGTATGCAGCAGTAATGCTGTAAGAAGCTTTGAGATGTTCATGAGGTCGGTGTTGCTTTGTGTTTTCTCACTCATAAATGGTACGATAGATTCAATAACTTGTAAAGCTTGAGTTGGTTTTGAGCATTCCAGTAGTGCTGCTGTATGTAACACTTGCACACAGATGCCTGTTGAGTGTGTTTCGTTACCACTTGTGCTGGTTTTGTTGCCATCTGATGAGGTTAGTGAAGGTCGTTCTTGTTCCAGTGCTTCAGTGACTGCCATCCTCTCCGCACGACCTGAGATCCTCTTTGTGCTTTGGCATTAATGGAAATTTGATGTTGAGAATTCTAAATAGCATGTGAAATAGTAAATTCTGTGACATTTAGATTAGGATTGTAATCTATTATGACATAGATCATAATTGACCTTTTGCAAAACCCCGCCCCAAAACAGCCATTGTCCAATCACACATCCTAGCAACGGTTACTAAGTAAGCAAGGTCCATCAAGCTGCGGGCCTCTGGCAAGCA
>JAUCMS010000002.1:4123885-4137914 GCA_032357445.1 Enteromius radiatus
AGGTTATGCGCATGCTCAAAGTCTTCTTCTCCGTGTATAGTGTATCTCTATGGCAGAATTACAGCGCCCCATACTGGACTGTCATATAGACTACACCGTTTTCAGTAGTTTCGTGTGTACGCAGATACTTCGTGTGGACGGAGCCTAAATCACTGTCATCGACTGGCTCTGGTGGTTCAGGCCATGGCAACTCAGGGTCCCGACGGACTCTGGCTGGATCCCTGTCCCACCCCTCCCCATCATGAGGGGCCCACTTGTGACTGGATTAGGGACTGGAAACAGCGAAGATATCATTCGGCACTCCTGGCTGTGAAACCGGAACCGACTTTACTGAACATGGCTCCTCGGACTATGATATGGGGCTGGCATCCGACCGATGTGGACTGGGGACCATGAGGATATCATATAGCACTCCTGGCCATGAAACCGGAACCGGCATTACTGAACACGGCTCCTCGGACTGTGATACAGGGCTGGCATCCGACTGATGCGGACTGGGAACCGTAAGGATATCATACAGCACTCATGGCCATGAACCGGTAAGGGAGATGGGTGATGCAGTCGCGGGATTTATGCGGACTGTGATTGTCCTCCTTCTTGCGATTTTAATTCAAATGAATATAAGTACATTTGAGAGAGAAATATCGAGAACATCCTATTGAAAGCTTAATAGCACATACCTTAAAAACGAACATGTCAAAGTAGAAATTAACCGTTTATTTTATTTTATTTTTTTTTTAAATGAAGATTTAAATCTTGTAAAAAATTATTTGTTTTGTGTAATTAAATATAACCAAATTACTTGTTTTTTTAGTTAAACTGATTAGATTTGGTCGGATTGTCCTTACACCTTTAATTTTACAAACAGTGCCACATAGTTACCTGCTACCTGGACTAACATGGACTCACTAAGTGTGTCCCATAGGGTAAGAAATTCTAAATGCACACTTGGGATCTTCACACCCACTTGTACACTTGATCCAAATACAGGAAATACGTCATTTACTGTAAGTAGTCAAGTGCAAAGACTGCAAGTGTTGGTATTTGGACAAAGGCTGAGTGTCATCTGCACGTTATTCAGTTGTTTAATATGAATGGAGCAACACTGTCTAAATAAACCATCTATGTGAACAATGTTGCTATGGAACCAATATTGTTGCACAATAGTGGTAACAGCAATATTTACAAATATTTTTTTTCACACATCTGAAAAATGAATAGCTTTCCATTAATGTAGGATTTCTTAGGATAAAACAATATTTGGCTGAGATATAACCGTTTGAAAATCTAGTAGACTACCTGAGGGAGCAAAGAAATCAAAATATTGAGAAAAAAGCCTTTGAAGTTGTATGTTTTTATATATTTATTGTAGGAAATATACTAAAAATCACCATGGAACATAATCTTTCTATCAATGCTTTTTGGCATAAACAAAAAATCTATATTTTGTGTTTTTATTGTTGGCTATAGCTACAAATGTTCTGTCGGTGAGTATAAATATATTCATCATCATCATCATCATCATCATAAGGTTTTATAGGAGGTGGGTTGGTGACAGGAAGATTGCATAATTTCACACATTAGATTCTGATGCAGTCTTTAATATTTTATATTACAGAATACAGATTTAATAGTGTGTTCATTTTCAATAAAAAAACAAACATTATAATGCATTGTAATCGTTTACAACTTTACTAACTCTCTCAAAATACAAAGATTTGGAATGTTTCTGTTTATCTTTTGAAATAAAATAAATAAACAATGACAATATGATAACCATTGCATTCCTGTGGCCATCCGTCCAGCATTTTTCCCTAGCTCCAGCAATGCCTACATGGGCCACTGTTCCATAGAAATTGTTCCACTGCCTCTATACTTTAAAACAAATTATTTTAACAAGAAGTTGCTGAACTCAATAGTTGCTTACAATGTACCAATATGCATTGGTCCATGGATATTGATATGCAGCCAAGAATCGTGTGAACGCATTTTGTAAATAGCCTACTAAATAATTTGGTCTAAATCCGGGTGTATAATATTTGCAATCACCCAGATTTAGACCAAATTATTATGTATCGCAGAATAAAGCCCGACAGGCTTATCGGCTGTTGTATACGACTGAACGGCTTTATTCTGCGATGATAACTTGCTGGCTGTACATTATCCCGGCATTCATCGACTGGCCGCTAGAGGCTTGCTGCAAAAGGGAGTCAATTCTATAGACACCCCAATGTTAAAATGCCCAACTTTACAGCAGACAAAAAACATGTTTACACTCTGGTTCAAAAATTATTTTGGTCTATAGGGGAGAACGGGGTAATGTGAGACATCAGGTAATCTGAGACCCCCTCTGTATCTAGGCAACAGATCACATTTGTGGTCATGTGACCATTATATTTTCAAGCCCCTTCTATTTCCCACTGACCGTGAAGGAGAGGTCCTCATGGTGCAGTGGTAAGCATGTTTTTTTTTTGCAAGTAAAAGTAATTTTCTTAATCAACTGTTGTGCCAAAGTAAATTTAATTCAGGTATAAAAAACATATACCATACACGTTGATAAACTACCAACATATAAAACCATGTGAGGATGCAGCTGCAAGGGATAGAAATATTCACAAGTCAAGCCTCCTAAGATTCATAAAGAAAAAAGAAAAAGGGGACGTAAAATCAGTAGCCTGGGGTGCAGTAGCTGAGGCAAAGAGAATATTCACAGATCAGATTGAGGAGGAACTTGCCAAAACACTTGAAACAACTAGCTGAACAGTTCCATGGCCTTCCTCTAGTTAAGTGCCGTCAACTGGCATTTGAATATGCAGAGAAAAACAATATCACTGTGCCTGGAAAAGGAAAATGATGTGGCACATGTTCCTAAAAGTGATGTGGCGAAGACGCTGCCTCATCCTAAAAGGCCTGGAGGAACCACACGGAGAGAGCAACTTTTCATCTTTCCTTGTTACCTTCAGGGCTAGAATGTAGAGTAGGTCTTGTTGTAGAGTATGACGGTAGGCTGATGTTACAGTCCTGGTGGGTCTAGTCCTGTGTTCTGAGTCCCAGGCTGTTCTAGCTGGTTCTGATTGGCCTGTGTTCTGACCCCCAGACTGTGTTCTAATCTAACTGGTTCTATCTGTATCTGTCATTTGAATCTTAATAAAACATTTTGAAGAGTTACTTTCAAGTTTTTAGAAATAAAATGTACTTAACTGACAAATCACGTCCGTGATTTGTTACTAGTCTTGTGATTTGTGATTCTGTTACTAGTCCTACATTAGTTCTGGAATGTGTGGTTGTCAAGCTAGCTGTCAGGATTCAAACTATTACAAGATGTGTTGTTATGGTAGTTTCAGAGTGGGAAAAGTAAGTGGATCAGTTCACCCCCAGTTGGTTCACTTTACCCCTTTGATTTTGTTCTTTCTCAGTTTACCCCTACCCCTCAGTTTACCCCTCAAGGCGACTTTTTTTAAAAACAATCATATTTTCAGTGACCTTCATCCTGAATACATTCTACTAGGAAACATTCAGAATTAATGGTAAATTAATTTTAATTTTACAAAACCACCTCTGGCTCTGCACCCCTTTACCTAAATTCATTACAGACCTATGTGCCCTCTAGAAGCTTGCATTCTGCAAATAAATGTATTATAAATGTATTGCATTATTGTGCCATCCCAAAGAGGCACAAAATCACTTTGACAGACCGTTTCATTAACTCTTCCATTCTACTTGATTTCTTAAAACAAACAAACAAAAAACTTTGTTATGTGTATACAACAACAAAAAAAAAACAATGCTGCCGTGCATCCTGCACTAACCTGATTTTACCAAGTGCAACATGTCCCTGGAACAACATTATGATTAACCAAGATTTGAAGAAATCGTTTACATTTATTATTTTTTTGTTTAGTCTTACAATCAGTGTTTGGTGCTTGTACAGCAGTTATGTTGACCTAGGGACACATCGAACTTGGCAAAATCAGGATGTGCGTTTATCAGCTGCGTCCTTGTGTGCATACTACCCCCTCTATCTGGCCTGAATTACTAGGCTATAATAGAATTTAGGATAGATGGTATGCACATTGGGACACAGGCACAGACGCATTGCCACTCAGTGAGATCATGTGCATACTCTGTCTGAAGCTGTATGTCCTCTTTCTGGAGTCCTGATATACTGCATACTTATCTGTGCGCAGCGCAGTACGTACTGTAGTACGCAAGCGAGCTGTGCCTGTGTGCTGGAGGAAGGGGGATGGGTCATTGAGTTCATTCGCACTACAGCAAATGCGCTGTGTCTCTCTCGCTCACACTCTCACTTCAGGAATATGTGTCAGATGGATGGCGAGGCGAAAAACAAGAGCTTTTAAAACATGGTGCATACGGTACTCGCCTCCACGCTAAGCTTGACCTTTCATCAGGACAAAGGAAGTCGATGAGCCGATCCTGCCGTTTCCAGGTCAGCCGAGGAGACTCGCCGGTGCTCGATCAGCGGAATAATACCGAGTGAAGCGATGAAGCGCCGTGAATGATTATGGCCGATAGTCACCGAAGGGGCACGGACAGAGGCAGAGGCAGGATGACATCAGGATACTCGCAGCAGTATGCAAGCGGCAAAGCGTCAGACATACAGGAGCTGGCGTCTAAGCGAGTGGACATCCAGAAGAAGCGCTTCTATTTGGACGTGAAGCAGAGCACCCGCGGACGCTTCCTAAAGATCGCCGAGGTGTGGATCGGCCGAGGCCGGCACGATAACATCCGCAAGAGCAAGCTCACCCTCTCTATGTCCATGGCGCCGGATTTGCGCTACTGCCTGGGGGACTTCATTGATTATTACGCGCACATCGGGCTCCGATCATGTCAGGCGCCGTCGGAGGCGCAGAGCAACGGCCAAGGACGTGCGCCGGAGCCCCGCCGGAGAACAGCGGATTCGGCGGCGTCCCCCAGCGGCTCAGCCGCGTCCGAGGAGCAGACGCACCGTGTGCTGAAGAGCGAGTTTATTGAACGCGACAACAGGAAATACTACCTGGACTTGAAGGAGAACCAGCGCGGCCGGTTCCTGCGCATCCGGCAGACCGTCAACCGCGGACACGGGGGCATGGGCTACTACGGCCAGGGCATCGAGCAGACCATCGTGCTGCCGGCGCAGGGCCTGATCGAGTTCAGAGACGCCCTGTCGCAGTTAATAGACGACTACGGCGACGACGAGCCCTGCGCGCGGAACCACGACGCGTCGCCCGAGCTGCCCGAGGCGGCGTCGTTCCGCGTCGACAACAAGCGCTTTTACTTCGACGTGGGCTCGAACCGCTTTGGCGTATTCCTGAAGATCAGTGAGGTCCGGCAGCCCTATCGGAACACGATCACCGTTCCGCTGAAAGCCTGGGCCCGCTTCGGCGAGAACTTCATGCGTTACGAGGAGGAGATGCGACACATCTTCAGCTGTCATAAAGAAAAGCGGACAGACGCGGAGGAGCAGGAGGATTGACGCACGCTGCTGCTTCTGATGATGATGACGATGCTTCTGGTGTTAGTTGTACCTCTAGCCTCCTGCTGTACTCACCGTACACTTTACCGTGTTGCCCGTCCCGTTGAAGCCCCACTACTGCTAAATTCAATCTAGGCAGAATCCAAGCGGCTCTGCTGGGGTTTCTGTGTGTGTATGTGTGAGAAAGAAAGAGAGGCGTGCATTAGGATTTGGCGTTATTGCATCCATTACTTTTTCCCAGGCTTAACGTGTATTGGGCTGCTGTGCAATTTCTCAAAGCTGGGAATCAAATAAGGTCTTATTAAGCACTTTGGGAACACTTTATTTTGATAGTCCACTTTAGACATTCTACTAAGGTTGATAATACTTGGAGCAACTTTTTGAGCAATATTGTTAGTCATTGGTTAATCAGTGGGCAGCTAGGTGAGACCCAGGGCCTATGACTGATTTAAAGGTAGAAATTTGTAGAACATTGTTTTAATAAAGTTGCAAGGCGAAATTGACAGTAAGTATCTTTGCAACAAAATGTCAACTTATAGAGAATATGTAGACTGTCTCCTTAAAATTCTTTAAGGCTGATGATACATGGGGCGGCTTTTTTTTGAGCAACATTGCTTGGGCACTTTCCGATTGAAAATGGGGAACACGTTTCTATGTGGATAATTTTAGATCAGTTGTGGGCCCTGTGTCTCACCTGGTTGCACATTAACAGCAACATTTTCCAAAGGTGCCCGGCAACATAAGATTGCCCAGCATATCACCAGCCTTTAACAATTTATTTATATGGTGACTAGCTGACTATAAGAAACTTTGCAAGTATGTCAACTTCTTCTAGTGACGGCTGTACCACGTGACTGGCGCCAGGTTCGTTTTGGTGCTAATTAGATGCAGCCTCGGAGTCTGACACTATGGAAAACTACGAGTAAAATGTCACGTGTTGTCATCTCAGAATTACGTTAATTCCCACATGACATGAATGCATCAGTCTATGCTGGGAGTTAGTGGACATGTAGTTGCAAATGAATGAGAATTTGTTGACATGCAGTTAGAAAGTCATAGTGGATTATCAAAATAAAGTGTCACCAGCACTTATATCAGAGATGCAAAGTATTTCGATGGTCCAAAGTGAAGCTTTTCATTTTTTTTTTTTTATAAATAATTAAGAGAACTGCAAAGTTTTGGCATTGCACAAGTATACTATGTTCCCCGTTTGAAATTAGAAACCAAAAAGTGCATTACAATTTACATTATTTAAAATAATTATTTACATACAAAAATATCTAACCCGAAACCTAACCTGCTGCTTGAACTGTAAGGCTAATGGTACATGGAACAACTTTTTGAGCAATATTGCTTGGGCACTTTCCCATTGGGAATGGGTAACACATTTATATTTGGGTATTTTTTAGATTGGTTGTGGGCTATATGTCTCATCTGGTTGCCTGTTGATACCAACATTTCTCCAAAAGTTGATCGGTCTATCATAAGCCTAAAGCATCAAATATATGCCATTCTGCAGCCATACTTTAGCATAAATGAATAGGCACACTAAGATTAACTATTTTAATTTTAAGTTTTAAAAGTGGCTTTAAATAATAGATTTTAGTGAAATCGATCTCTGATGAGACAAAATCACTCTTGATAGGTGTGCAATATACCCCCCCCCCCCCCACCCGTCGGTGGGTTTAAACGAGAACTGTGCAAAAGCAAAGCAAGCAAATGAGCTCGTTTTAAAATAACAGAATTTAGTTTAGCTTGGTTTGTAGGGATATGTGGTCTTGCGTGAAATGTTGAAAATAATTGTCTTTACTGGATTTACACAGACCTAAAGTATATAAATGCATTTGACATGATGTCATTCCTATCAAAACAATAGCTGTTTAAAACCACACATTACCATACACGCATTCTACTTCTTTAACTAAGGTGTAATAATTTGTTTTTAAATAGTGTTTGAAAAAAATGTGAGAAAAATAACAAGCAATTTGCAGCATCCCCAGATGTCCTTCACATCCAATTCATTGGAATGTGGGAAACGTTTTTTTTTTTTTTTGGCATACGGTTTTAAAATCTACACTGAAATTGGGCGTACTATGCACAGAACTTCATTCGAATAAAACTTCAGCAGTAGTGTATTACTATGAAAACAAAGCATATATTAACTAGTTGCCTTTTTCCTGGGGTTGTAGCATTTAGAGGCATGGACAAACATGCATCTAGGCAGTTGTTTTCTCGTTAAAGCACAACTAATGAGTATTTTCGTTGGTTTTAGGTCTGGCTCGAGTTTGCTTCTGTTTCTTTGTACTGTAATTACTGTACAGTTGATGGAAAAAGCAATTCATTTCAGCACTACTTTTTTTTCTGTGTGTGTGTGTGTGAGAGAGAGAGGTAGAGATTATTTATGTTTTAGAAGAATATAACTGAATTATGGGTACATTCTGTGGGTAAGTGTTAAGATGCTGATCTATAACAGACACCTCCTACAGGAAGCACTTTATTCAAACAGCACTTTGAGCTGCTTCATCTGCTTTACCACTGCAAAGAGAACCTTAATTTGTGAAAAGAGTGACAATCGTGCTCCCAAACGAACACCTCAGACTTTCAGAAGTGCATTCATCTGTTTGCTCTGTGCACTTCTTGGTTCTTTTCCATCAGATTTGGTTGCATTGTGTCATTTCAAGGGTCTGATTAGCATATCACTGACACACGGTATTCGGTCTGTGATTGTATCGTATTGTATTGTCTGCACACAAATTTCGTACAATAAGGGCTGCTAGAGGAGGCAGTATGTACTAGCTTTGGGTCATAGTGCCTAGTTTGCAGATTGCCCATATTTAGAAGGTAGGAAGGTTTAAAAATGTAGTATCCTTTTTTTTTCTACTAAGGGCATCAGAATATTTAGTAAGTAAACTGGTTGTCCTCTTTCACCTAAAAAGCAGTAAGTGTGTAAAGCTGGTGCAAAATTAATGAACCATGTGCACTTTAAAAATCTGAGTACAGGTTTGTTCCCAACAAAGAAATAAGTAGAAGTATGCTTGTTATATGTGTAAGTGCAATGCATGACCAGAAGAGAGCAGTGTTCGTATGATGTTTTTCTCGCTTTATGTATAGGGGGTTATACAGATATTGCTATTGTACACAATTTATCGCCCTGATGAAACAACATATTTAATTTTAAAGGAATTATTAGGGAAGATTGGTGTCTATTTTCCTTTAGTGTTAGAGGAAACAGCTATGTCAATTTATAAGGCCATCTCAAAAATGATACTGCAGCTATATCTGAGTTACTCTAAACACTTGAATTCATGAAATTGGACTGTTACGCATAACATGTACTGAAGTCACAGTTTTCAACCCGTAGGCCTTAAAATCATTACACTGTGGTTGTAATGATTGACTTTAGGATTACGAATTGTCGTTCCAACGTAGTTTGCCTTCATCTCCAAATGTAACATTTTGTATGCATGATGTTAGAAAACAAAAGAACCGGGAAAATGGGGTTTTGAACGCGGCAAAGTGACCTCGTGAATAAAACGAACAATAACACAAAGCAAAATTGAAAACGATTTCGGTTCGGAGAATATCTAAATATAACCGCAGAGATGCATACACTTCTGTATATGTTCTTGATAGTGGTGTGGGTAATGTGACGTTCTCAAAAAAGAAAAAAGAAAGGTTGTTCACAAACTTTCTTCAGTTGTTACTTTTTATCTTTGTGTTGACCATATGCGGTTGGAATTAAGATGTGTCAATGTTTGTTAAATTATTTTAAAAGATGGCAAAAATGAAAAAAAAAAAAAAAGTTTCGGTGTATCTTTAGATAATGTAATGTAGTGTGTCCTCCTGTAGAGCCTTCAAATATTATATGACTCAAAAACAAGAAAGAAATGGTTCTGTCTAGTAGCACTTTCTTTTCACGTGAGTACTGTATTAGTTTCTGTTTAACATGTATGGTACAGTATGAATATTCCTGATTTGCCTTGTAATGTTTTTAAAAGGTTGAAATATGTAGGATACATATCTGATGAAATACGAAGTTTTAAATTTGACGTTTGTGCATGCCAACAGTAGGGTCCTGACAAACTTCAAATATATATATATATATATATATACATATATATATACAAAAAATGGTGCTATACGAGAACATATAAAGGTGCTGAACTGGACCCTAGCTGCATGCTTGTTGAATGACAATGGAAACAGTAGAGCAAACCTGAGGCTTTTCAAGTCTTGAGATTGATGACAAGATGCCCTTTCTCAATGCAAGCAGTTTTGCGTAACTGTAAATCATGCACACTTGTGTTTGTGCAGTTGTGTGTGTGCGTGTGTGTGGAGGCTCTCTGCTCACAAGTCTGGCTTAATTCTCCAGTTAAGGTTGCTTCGAGCAGGATGGCATAAGAAAGGTGCACAAGATGCAAAAACTATGTTAGACATGCAACCAGGGAGCAGCCCATCCACCATGGCTGATACTCAGTCTTTACACAGCAAATTATTAAACTGGTGGGTGAGAACTTGAGTAGGTAGACGTCTCATGGTGGACATCCTCACCAAAGTACTTGCTGAAATGTGAGATGCTTATTTACAGTTACCCAATTTTTGTGTGTAAAAGTTCCACAGACAATCTAATAAAGTACAACTTTTTTATGTTTAAAATGTGTCTTTTGATCAACTCCTCAGATATATTATTGACTGTTTTTATCTTTTCCCATATGAAAGTGAGTTAATAGCTTATTTTGGGTAGTCGTTTGTACAGTATTTTGGTATGATACCAAAATGTTTTAGAATTAGTGCTTCAATAACTCTGCGATCCCAGGCTTCGAGACCTAAGCATCTTTTTGAGACGTTATGTGCTTTTTTTTGGCAAGATGCATACTGAATCTCCACATGTGTCAGGAAGAAATATCCCTCTGACTCATGGTCATTTGAGCTCAATCGCTGAGCCATGATTTCTGCTCGATACTATCTGCTCTTTTTTTTTTTTTTTCAGAAAAACTGGTTATTTCTGAAGGATTTAATCACATCGAGTAAGTATTTTCAGCTGTTTTAGAGGGCCACATGCATAGGATGTGTTTTAAAAACTTTAGTCAGAGATCAGAATCATTCGCAAGGGAAAAAAACAAAACAAAAAAGGAAGCAGCTTCAAATGAGGGTGTGATGATGGGTGTAAACTCTGAAAATAGACGCTTCTCTTTCTGAGAATGATGGTCAGTTGGTGTACCCCTTCAAAGTAAAAATCATTTCACCTCTTGCATAAATGATCCAAAGAGATTCAGCCTGAAACTTGAAAGAGTGTAATTAAATAGTTTTGTACCAAGAAAAAAAGAAATTCTATTGAAGTGTCATCCAGACTGTTAATACATTGTAAAGAAATGCAATGGCTACACTTTTTCTAATGAGCGTGGTTTCTCATGTCAACCCCTGACCCATATATCAAGTTGAAATTCTCAAATAGTATAATAGTAACATTCAAAAATATAACAAAAATATCCATGTGTTCTCACCTCTTGTCTATGTGGGTGATACTTTTTCAAGGCTCATTGGTGGTTGGGCTAAAGAAGAACCCGTGGTGTTAGTAACAGTACTAGGTAATTTCCTGTGCCTTTGCTGTTCAGCATTTGAGGTCAAGCGATTTCCTTTTTGGTATGTCTCACTTGATGTTCCTCAAACTGAAGTGACAAACTTTGCACAGTTCTCTGCTTAGACATCTTAGATAATGTCATACATGCTCAACTGCCATTTTACATGATGGTAAGTACCCAAAAGTTTGATCTTACACGTTGAAATGGTGCGTTAATACCTGTTTGTTTGCTCAGTAGCTATGATGTAGACATTATTAAACTTATAAAGAAACATTTCACATGCAAACCTAGCTGTGTTTTCGATGTTGTGCTGTCATGTGAAACATAACCAGCATGTCTTTTAATACTACTACTACTCATACAATACAGATTTAGCCAAAACTTTCATTAGAAGTTATGTTGAATTGTAGCAACGTTGACTAAACCACGAGTCTTGTGACACTGAACTGACCAGTTCTGAAGGATGTTTTTTATGCATGTGAAAATACCTGACGTTTCGATTTTATGCTGTGTGTTGACGTTTGCTGTGGCAATGTGATTATTTTCCAAGATGCATATCATTTTTTTTTTTTTCTCAGTAAAGACTTCTATAACACACCTTGTATCAAATAGCATCTTATTAGTGTGATTTAAAAGGCTTTTATTGAAAATAAAATAAAAAATGCTGTTATGTTTCATGGTTAAACAGTGACATGGTAAATTGTACAAACAAAGAGCTGACCAGGTTTAACAACATTTAAGCACTGCAGCAGAAAGATAATCTGGACAAGAGTGCCTTGCAAAAAATGCTGTAGTTACTTTTTGTCCAGCCAAAATATCTAAAATGTTAGATAAAAAAGCATTTTTTTGCAGTGTGAAGCTCTCGCTGAATTAGTTTTACGATATATTCATCGTAAAGGCCATACTGTACAACAAACAAACCGTATGAGGAAAATCTCTTTGCTTGGCACTGGTAAAGCAGGTTACGGATTATGGTAATTTTGGGAATATCTGCTGAGCAAATCGTCATCAGACAAACGTACAAACCCTTTTACATGTTAGATTAATGTTTTGGGGTTTTTTTCCTCCAGAGTGCATATCAGTTGTAAACAAGTATGCAGAAAAGACAGCGTGAGGAGACATTAGAGGGCTCCACATCACACCAGTCAACAGCAACAGGAACCCTGGCACTGAAGAACTTCACCATACCCAGGAAGAAACGCACCTGTGGAGAAGGTTTTACAAGATTTTCTCAATTCAACAAAATAATATTTGTGATTGCCTACTAAACATCCAAACTGTGTCATGATAGTGCTGTCATAATCCAGAGCTGCTGTTGAATTTATCAGCTGTGTTTGACTTCTTTTGGGTCAGTCCTTTTGGAACGTTGTTCAGAGGAAAGCCGTGACTACAATTTTGTTCAGACAAAGCTGAGAGATGCCAAGCTGGACACTAGAGAGGACAGAGCAAATGCATGGGTCTGGAAAGATGTTTGTTTAGTGCACAATGAGGAGCTCCTTAAAAAGTTCTCAGAAAAAAGGTAACTACATAAAAATGCTGCTTTCAGGAACATGCTGGCCTGAGTCACGGGCTTTGCTCTTGTGGCACCTCAGAAAGTAAATAAATGTTGCTTTTCATTGCATATAGTGGATAGAATAAGTATTGAACATGTCACCATTTTTCTCGGTATACATATTTCTAAAGTGCTGTTGACTTGAAATTTGAACCAAAATCACTCCTGAGTGATGCAAGAGACTAGTTTCTCCTACAGGAGACATCTTAAAGCTGGCATTACCAAGTATTCAGTCAATCGTTTAATACTTTTTCCCTGTTACATTCCATTTTATTACACATAACTTAATTTCTGAACTTATTTGTTTTGTTTTTTTTGTATATATGGATTACTTGGGTTGTTACATCTAGTAAAATCAACAGCACCAGCAGAAACATAGTGACGTGTTCAGTACTTATTTTACCCGCTGTATTTGTGACTGCTCATCTTCAGGGCAGAGATGCGAGCCAAAGGAAGACATGGGAGAGAAATGGAAGAAAGATTCTGTTTTCTAGCTGCGTCGGATCAAATGGCAGCCCAGATTAATCAGCACGGTCTCCGGGTTGGCAGTACTGCCCAGTATGCTTTGGGAAAGCAATCACATGGAGTTTATCTCTTTAGGCATGTCGATGTGGCTCTAAAATCTAATGCCAGTGTATTAAATTTGACAAAAGTCATAATTTTCAAGGTTTGTTGAATGTTTACTGTGTCCTATACAGTCTAAGCATTGTGGAATGAGGTTTATTAACGAAAATGACAGTAAATAGTGAGCGTTGACGAATTTCAGGTTCTTTATGGAAAGGTGAAAAAAATCACTCCAAGCTTGGACTGGAACAAAACGCAAGATCCCACTGTGGGCTTTGACTGTCACATGTGTAAAGACGCAGCGTCCCATCGAGACACTATTCACCAGCAAGTTCTGGGCTCCTCTGTGAGTTGATTTAATTTCATAATAGCAAATTATCTGATCAAATGTACTGGATAATCAACTGGAGTCTTATTAAAACATTGTCCTTCTAGGTTTTTCTGTTTGACTTTAACGAGAAGCAAGAACTCACTGAAAGACCCAGGCAGTGTTTGCCGTACGCTGTGGTTTCATTTGTTCCTGCCAGTGATGCCATTCTGACTGTGCCTACAAAACTACCACTCTCGGGTTCAGCAATACCTATTGGCCAAGTGCATGGTGAGATAAAACACAAACCTTTTTATTAAGACTGTGCATCATCAGTGTTGGGTAAAGTTACTTTTAAGGGATTACAGTACTGTGTTACTCCTTGCATTACTTAGTTATTTGTAAAATTGAGTTCATTTGTAAGTCTGGGCAGGGCTTGCTAGTTTGGTTTATATACATATATTAGTGCTTTCGAACGATTAATCGCATCCAAAATAAAAGTTTTTCTTTACATAATAAAGATATAGATAAAGATATATACTGTGTATATT